>RJWJ010038184.1:0-15125 GCA_004363605.1 Indri indri
GGGTTAGCGTTGAAACTCCAAACTTCCATTAAAAACATGGCTGAGACGAGGAGGCCGGGGGACCTAAATGTGCCCACCCAGGTGTCAGACAAAGGCCCACAGGAAGAGGACAGACATGTGAGGAAGGAGGCTGGCACAGTATTTGCAGAGGACGGAACTGCCTGCCTGGGGAACCGAAGAAAAGCAAGCGAAGAACCATCAGAAACCATAAAGCCGCGGCGAGACGGCTAGCTCCGGAAATAATACACAGTAGTCAATGGCTTCTTTATGTATAAGTGACAGAAAACAGAATGAAAGAAAAGATCCTGTTCACGAGAACCACAAAAACATAAAGCGCCTAGGAAGAAGCTAAAAAGAAATGCGCAGGATGTCTACAAAGAAAACCACTCAGCTCTGCTGAGTCACAGAAACCCAGACCTGACGAACAGGAGGCACACCCTGCTCGCGCGCAGACTCTCCCTGAGAAACACCGGTCACTCCCTCGCCGATCTGTGTACTCGATGCAGTGCCAGTAAAAAGCTAGAATGGATTTTTTTTGAACTTTCTTCCCCCCAAAAGATTCTAAAGTTCAGCTGGAAGAACAGTCATGTGAATATAATTAAGAAAATTTTGGGGGGGAAATAAGAGAGGACTGACTCTCCCATACATTAAAACTTATCATAAAGCTATAAGATTCCAAACAATGTGGTAATATAAAAACAGAACAATAGAGCAGAAGAGAGTCAAGTAAAATATCTGCTGGTCCACTTATATATGAAAACATATGATAAAAATGGCATTTAAAGTCACAGAAGAAAGAACCCTAACGTTAAGAAAACTGGCTAACACTATAGGACAAAACAGAGCTGGTTCTAGTTCTTACCTTGTCACAAATTTCAGCTGGATTAAGTGGTTGAAAAGTATGTCATATTTTAATATATTAAAATACATAAAAGAGTAGGGGAAAATGAGGGTGACTTTTTTTATCATCTGAGTATGACACGAAGCCAAAACTAAAACATTAAAACAAAAACAGAATTGCCCATGGAAATTTTTAAACTTTTGTATAGAAGAACAACACATCATTAACAAGGAGAGATGACACGGAGGAAAGTGTGTACGTGTCTGAACTTACGGGGGAGAAAAGGCTGCTGTCTTTAAAACATAGCGAGCTCTTAAAAACAACACGGAAAGCTCAACAGGCCAACAGAAAATCACTGAGCACAGAGCAAACTGAAGAGGTTCACGAGAGAAATGCAGACAGCAATAGGCATGCAAAGATGTTCTATTCTAAAAGTAGGAGAAGGTTACTAATTAAACCACGTCGGACATTAAAAATCCCTGGGATGCTTGGCCGGAGTGAGGGTGTGCAGGAAGACCCCTGCAGGCGCCACTGGTGGGGCTTCGAATGGGCCCGCCCTTTTGGGGCGGCAAAATGGTAATATTAACATATAGTCTTCTAAAGAAAGGCCCAGGGGCGCAGAGGAGCACGTACAAGGAAATCTACTGCAGCAGCGCAGCAGTGAATAATTGGAAACAACTCGGAAGTCAATCAAGAGTGGGTTGGTGAAATAAATTACGGCATCATCATAAAAGGGAACAACATGCAGTCATTAAAAAGAACGAGGCAGATCTGCAAACTGACATGCGAAGATGTACAGGACGTACGGCAAGTGCACACACACAGAACGCTGGTGCGTGAGCCTGCTGAGGGTCTGCGTGCGCGTGTGCGCGTGCACCCCAGGAGCTGACGGGGCGATGCCCACCCTTTACATGTTCCCACAATGCCTGCATTTTTACAAACGTGTACAACGCTGGGACTTGGGGGAAAACACGAAACATCAGAAACACCGATTCCGATTGGCAGGGTAGCTGCCTAGGATGCCAAACTGCCCCAAGGTCTTCCGCAGCGGAAGGGAAGAGAGTCACTCCGGTCTGCGGCACGGTCCAGGCAGCCGTGGTCCCAAGCTCCCTCTCACGTTCCGCAAGAATACTACGATTTCTTTCGTGCCTTCGAAAGGCCATCTATTCAACGCATTTGTCAGGTTTCTTTGTTTGGGGCCAGAATTATCTCAACTCTGAAAGCTCCGTAGGAATGTGAGTGGCAGCTCCTTGTCTTTGAGCAACATATAAAAGGGAGAGCGGAACGGGTTACCTTCTATGATTTACCTAATTTTTATTTCATAGATAAAGTAGGCAGATTTCTTTCCCCGAACATTCCAGCTTCCTGACTGAAAAAGAAGTCAGGATTCGGGGTGGTGAAAACATTCCATCTCAAAGGGAGAGAAAAGGCACCTTGCTTCCTGCTGCAGTTCAAGATCCTACCACTAGATGGGGCAAAGGCACCGCACATTCTCAGGCGGCACCTTGTCCCTGCACAAAATCCGGGAGCGTTAATACGCACAATGAAAGCTTTCCAAAGGCGGAGAGAATGAACAATTGTGCTGGAATATGAACATTTTGCTCTTATAAAACCGGGACTCTGCCATTTCATTACTGATACAAAAATCTTCTGCCTCACTTTCTTCCTGCTAGATGTGGGTCCCCGTCGACTCTAATCTCACATTTGAAGCGTCCGCGGGAGCCCAGGCAAAGTGGACGTCCAAAAGTTGAATTTGAACATTCTTTCTACCTCGCGCTGCCAAATGTATTTTCATTAATTTCACCTCAACGTCGTGACGTAAATACTAGTGGAATCGGCCCCAAGCTAAATAAGCAATAAGCCCCATTTTTCAACACACAAACACATAAAGATGTCAGCTCAAACTGTTTACTAATTAACACTTAAAAAGACACAAATTAGATATGCGTGGCTAAGAGCAATTATAATCAAGACGAATTTCTCTAGTCATTTGGGAACTGAAAAAAAATGCCTAATTGCTGGAACCAATGTTTTAAAAACTGAAATCACGCCAGTTAGCAAATATGTTCATTTAAAGAACATTCCACGTGACTACACTCTTGAGGACTGACTACAAACATGAGAACAAGGAAAATATTTAGGTATAAAATTATAATTTTAAGCTCCCTTGGATTTATAACTTCTTCATTAAATATGTCTGCAAACAGCAGCCCATAAAAACCTGTAGCAATTAAGTGGTTAAATGAACTGCCTCCCTTGTCAATTTTAAGGCAGTGATTAATATTAGATCGTCCCTTTACTAATTAGATTCTCCCTCGTCTTTCAGCTTTAAAGTCGAATGAAAATGGAGGCTGCTTGCTCCACTAGGAGCCTGGTAGGCTAATGAGCGCTTCCTCTGCCACGTCTTTGACGGTGGCACCTGACGAAGGACAGGGTGAGTGGCGTGGTTGCCATGAGGCTGGCAGCTGGCGGGGCGACGGCTGTGCGTGGAGCTGGAAGGTGCTCTGGGCGTCTCACCTGCCCGGGCCCTTTGCCCACAGGAAAGGTTCGCTCCTGTCTTTAAAAGGCGTGCAGCATGAGACCCCAGGCAAGGGACGGCAGGTCGGCAGGTCAGCGAGAGGCGAGGCTGGGACAGACCAGCTGCAGGACCGGGCGGCGGGGAGGGAGGAGGGTAAGCAGGCGACCACGCCGCGGGATTATTTCAGGAGCTGCTGCCTGGGCTGCAGCGCCAGGGAGCTCCCGCCCTGGCTGCGATGGGGATTCATCAGCTGGAGAAATGGGGCAACTGCTTACAAGGGAAATAAAGAGCAGCAGAGACGGGGAATATTTATATGCCCATCTTCTCATTCCGAGGGAAGATGCTTCATCGCGGGGGTTGGCTGCGAAATTACACTTCTCCAGACTCCGAACACACAGAGCCTTTGTCTGGGCAGTGGGGAGGATGGTAAGGGCTTCACAGGGACAACAGCTCCATGGGGTCACTCACTGTCCTCCTGCAGAGCCATGCTGGCTGCTGCCAGTATCCCGGGGGAGGGCGAGGTGTGGCAGGGCAGGCCATGCTGCCGCCACCGGCCAGTGCCGGGGTTGCCTCTGTGGCTGAGGGAAGGTGAGCAAAAAATCACTTTCTCATGCCTCGGACTGATTTACATGGGCCCTGGGAGGACGGCAAAGCCCCTGCTCTGCGCGGGGGATGGACGTGGTGGCAGGAGGACAGGGCCGGGCAGGAGCCAGGAGAGTGACAGCATTCATGTGTGAATTTCTCTATTAATCACGGCGTCCTTCATTTCAACCACCCACGCCACCACAGCGTGGGTCTGAATCGTGAGAGGTTCTGCCTTTCCAAAGATTTTTTTTTCTGGCAAAATCTGCTTGACGGCATGTACATTGATTCTAACTTTAAAACATGACCTTCCTTCCGTGTCTTTTGCGAAACTTACCCCGAGTGCAACATACACCATGACCCCTGGGGAAATGCCTGTGAACACAGCAGCAGCAGCCGTTCGGCCAGGCGCTGCAGCTGCTCGGTGCTCCGACAGCCGCCGCACCCTGGGGAGGGTGATGAGGCCTGTGCGCCAACATGAGGTGGGGGAAGCCAAGGGACTGGCCCCAGGGCCAAACCTACGAGGCAGACTTGTCCCCCTACCCCAGGCACCCCGCCTGGGCAACTGTCCTGTCCACACCCCGGAGTTGCCTACACAGCCCACGAGCAGCCCTGTGAACACGGTGCCTGAGCAGGGCGTGGTCAGTGGCTCTGGGCTGTGATCTGGCCACAGCACGTGCCCTTTCCTTGTTCTCTAGGCCTCCCTGACTACCGTCTTTAAAAGGCGTGTAGGGCCGAGCAGCACATTCTCCCTCGAGTTTGTCAGGATTGTGGGGGATGGAGATGCACTGCCCACCCACAGCCCGGGGGACACCCTGTCTCCCTCCGTTATGCAGTGCTGGCAGCTCCTGGGCGTGGCAGGCCCGGGTCCACCACGGGTCCTTGCTGGGTGGCCGCAGGCAGCTCTCCTGGCTGGCTACCGCCCTGCTCCCTTTGGTCGCCAATGTTTTCTTGGGGCTCCCCTGCTCCCGTCCCTAATGGCCACGCTCCAGGTGGATGAGTCATGGGGTTCATTTGAGGGGTGACCTGTTCCTGAGGCCAGATGGTGGTGACAGGGCTCGGGCTTAAATTCAGAAACATCCCCCAGGCAGGGCACAGTGAGTACAGTTAGAGCCAGCAGGAAGGCACAGCGGCCTCAAGTCTGCAGGGACAGAACATGCTGCCTTCAGGGCATGCACTTCTATTCCCCTTAAAGTAGGGACCACCCTTCAGTGGATGAAGACTGTAGCCGATTCAGCCAGGGTCACGCTCAGCTCCATTGCTGCCATAGGATTCTGGCAGGTTACCTAATGTCGAGTCCAGGCTCCTTCTGTACAAGGGTGGACATCACTTCCCTGCTTGTGGATGGGAAGGGCGCGGAGGGGTGAAGGGGAGAAGCACCCACCCAGCCGGAAGCAGCCTCTCCGTGGATGCTGGGCTCGCCTGCTGGGGCACCCGGCAAGATCAGGGAGGTGTTACGGACCAGTGGGGAGCTGTCTGGTCACAGGTCTGTGCCACCAAACCCAAAGGTGGTCCCCACCCTTACTCTATTCTATTGTGTTTTTTGTTTTTTTTTACATTGTGGTTTATGTTTGGTATTGGTGTAAAATACAAAGGTTTTCAGTGAGCGAAGCAAATTTCCGAGCTGAGATCTCTCTCTCCCCAGGCCCCTGACCAGCCCTGTTAAGCGCGGAATGGAGCAAAAGCAACATTGTCCCGTCCCAGGGACACCCAGCTGCTCCCACGCGGAGCCCGAGAGCAGAGGCCAGTGGGCCGCGGGTGCCGCTTCTCAGGCCCCCGACTCTCTAGAGCAACGCCGAGGTCAGTGGCTAAAAGCAGCAATTTCAGGTTTATTTATGGAGAAAATCCTCGGACACTGCTGGGGGAGGAGGAGCCAGCTCACCACGGCGGGTCTACATCAGCACTCTAATCACCGCCAAGCGCGCGCCAACGGCAGCGTGAGTAACTTTTCAATCCTCGGGTTAAATGAACAACTCCTTGGACTGCGGAAGATACTTATTACAGTTTTACACCCTGTTTAACGTCTCTAACCTCTCCCCATTTCCCCACATTTTCTGTACATCAACTTGAATTTACTTCAATAGTGAATACAGACCTGCTGTTTTTAACCCACGGCTGAGAATGAGAAACCCAGCTAGCCTCCATCAACCGGGGGACGCTCGGCCCCTAGCAACAGAGCAGGGTGACGTGTGTTGCCGGGGTGGGCTTACACTGATGCCTGCCCCCTCTACACGGACAAGAACAGGAATGATGATAACGATCGTGACCGTCGCAGGTGCTGCTCGGCTCAGGCCATCGACAGGACTGTCCCTGTCAAACCCACACCTGCTATGGGGTACGTGTTTTTATCACGGTCCTGATTTTGCAGAAAAGGAAACAGAGGCTCAGAAGGGTTACGGGGAAGAGCGGAGCATCAGCCCCAGGTGGCTGACTCCAGAGCACGTCCCCCCAGCCCTCCCAGGGGCAGCCATATCTCAACTCTGAGTGCCTGACAGCAAGACGGGACATTCCGATGGAACATGCATTTGGGCCAGCTTTTGGCCCTTGGAGAATTATGGTTTACAGGTTTGTACCACATGCCCTGGGCCCTATCCTGGGGCCCTCACCTACTTTACCCCATCCCGGGACCTCAAAGGCCCAGCCAGGGTTGGAACCCAGGTCCCCTGGCCTCCTAAGCCCCATTGTCCCCACCGGCCCAGAGAGCCCCCTGAGAGGGACACGGATGTATGTGAAGCCTCGAGCCCCTGAGCTGAGCACTCAGCAGGTGCTTATGCAAATAGTTCTCCGTTAGGGCCCACAGGTCAGCAGGCCAGAGTACAGCAGGAGGGGAGAGAGCTGGACATTCAGGTGGCTGCACCTAACCCCATGATGGGGCACTTGTTGCTGGCCAGTGAGTCCCACATATATTCATTTAGCACCCACAAAACAGCCCTAGGAGACAGCTGCTATTGCTATCCCCGGTTAAACAGAGAGGGTGTGACTTGTCCCCAGGCGGTGGTACAGCTGGGCTGGTCCAGATGTCTGTCCAGTGACCCCAGCCCTGCTTCGCCACCTGCGGCTGGAGCCTCCCTCAAAGGCCTTCCCCGCCAGCACGGGCTGCACCCGATGCAGGACGCACGGGCAGCATTCACAGCCCTCCGAGCCGCCGCAGCCCCCTTGCTTTTGGGAAGGGCAGACGAGAAATTCCATGCACACCTGGATTTCTAATGCACTAGCCAGCCATTTCTTTCCTAAGTTATGTAAAAACAATCTATAGATGACAATCAGGTTTGGTTTTTATGATTTACTGAAAATCTAAGACAAAGGGGGACTTTTTTGTCTTGTTTTTGCTATGACAGGTTTGGAAATTTGTTGTACTACATTGATTCAATTTTCCCTGATTTCAGCCATCTTTCAATAATGCAACCCGCGTCTGCCGGCTGGGTACACAAGAGAAAACCCAAAGGAACTGAGAATATTGAAATGGTTCTACCATTTCCATCTTTGAGACAAATGTTCCTCTCGCAGGAGAGCTGGCTGCAGCACGTGACTGCCTAACGACCTGCTGCGCATGAAAGACGACGCGCACCCCGACACGGGCTCACGAAAACGGGGGACACCGGCAGGTCTGCCCTCTGGCTGGAGTCCGCCCTCTCGGAGTTCTCCTCCGCACCCCAGCCCTGGGCTTCCCTTTCATCGGGAGCATGTCCACACCACCCCAGCCTGCGAGGATCGAGCAGCGTGGGCCACGCCCAAGCCCTGCTCTGACGCACAACGGGCGCCGGCACTTCCCAGACCCTCCTGGGGGCAAATAATGAAACAAAAGCAGGAAGAAAAGTCAACCCTGTGCGCGTCCCCCCACCTCCACCTCCTCTACTGAGACATTTTTAAGATGAAGCAGGACTGGTGGCTCCATCTGTCACTACAGCCTCTTGATGTGGAGAGGACGGGACGTTGCTCATGTCTGACTGGGGGCCATAAATACGCGAGAAGGGAGTCGCTTTTCCCATGAAGTGAATTTGAGTGACATGAAAGGCGGGCACCCACCTGTCCTTCCCGCCCTCCCTTCTTCGCGGCCCTTACCTCCTTCTCGATCTCGGCCAGAGACTTGATGGTGATCCCCAAGAGGTCGAAGGGCTGCATCTGCAAACATAAGCACGTCACCCCCTTAGATGGCTGGAACATGCTCCCTGCGCTCGCTTCTACGCGTGGCAGTCGTGAAACCTCAGACCGCCCTGTGGAACTCCCTTTCCACATGAAGCCGGTCTGACGACTCTGGTCGTTAGTGGGGCACGGGGAGGAGAGAGGAGAGCTCGCGGCAACGGGCTGCAGGGCCACTGCTCGGCCACGTGTCCACGGCAGCCAGGGGTCTCGGGCCTCCTGGAAGACTGTGCCTGTGGCTGACCCACCCTCCTGTCTTCTCCCACTGCCAAAGAGACACGGGTGGGCTCTTCCTTGCCATGGCTGTGGGCTGGGAGGTGCCCAAGGCGCCGTGACCGCTGCATGTATGTGGCGGCCGTGGGACTAAGGACTCGCAGGAGTCTCTCATCCAGGACTCTGCGGGATCCAGGGAAGGGATTCCAGGCCTCCGCAAATGCCAGGTGAATGAAACAACTGCCCAGCAATTACCATCTGAGAAATCCATATGGTAAAAAACGGTAACATCGCATTTTAATGAGAGTTTCTATAATTTCATGATGACTGGGGACCTTTCTTTGAAAATGGTGGCTTTTCCTCACACAGCATGGAAAATCAAATACACATGGCAATGACCATTAGCGGGAGGCCCATGAAGCCTGGGCTGAAACACCCCGGGACAGAGGGTGCCCAGTCTGTGAGGCCCCTGGTCTGAATCCCTTGTGGGCACATGAGTGTTCTGTGTCCCCAAGAGGGGTCCGAGCCTGGTCTCCTGGCAGCCTGGCACAAGCAGGTGAGGCCTGAGGGCCTTCACGGTCCTGAACTGTGGCAGCCCAGAGCTGGGAGCAGGGCTAGAGCCTTCCCCGTACCAGCAGGGACTTCCTGCGAGACTGGTGCTGGAGTCCCAGGACTGGATTCAAAACTGGGCTGAGTGCCTCCTTGAGATGTGGCAGGTTAAATCCTTTCGTGTCCTCGCCAGAGAAAGAGCCTCGTGGGCGGGCCTCCTGGCCAGGCTGCGCACTAAACGAGAGAAGAGCAGCAAGCGCGGGGCACTGGGCCTGGCCCGAGTCCGCGGTCTTCAGCACTTGCTGAGTCGGCAGCAGCGCACTCGCAAGGGTGATCTTGGGACAGGGCCACCGAACCAGACACTCCGCTCCGGGCTGCTCTGCCAGTAGCCACAAAGCAGTTTGGCTCTCTTTGTGCCACCAGCCCGAGTGGCGCGAGCGCACGGCCGCCTGCCCAGGATCCAGCAGAGGTCCAGCTGTTGTATCATTAGGCTCTAACTACCCCACTAAACTTTCCCAATTTGGAGCTGGTGAGCAGGACAGACCAGCCTCTCCCAGGGAACGGCGGGAGAGGCGCCAGCATCTCCATGGCAACGCGGCCAAGTGGAGTCGGCTGAAGTTACTCAAGCTCTGCGTGTCACGAGCATTTTTCAAGATTAAGCTGCTTACTAGAAGGGTTCAGAGGAGGCCTATTATATTTCATGAAAATGGAAACTACAGAGCAGGTCAAATCGCAAGCCGGGTGGTTTTAAGCTGGATCCAAGAAAAACACTGAAGGATTCTTTAGCTGGTGCCCAAACTGGGGCCTTCGCGTTAATTAGCTACTCAAAGCAAACTTCTGCAGAAAGGATAAAAACCAGAAACGAGTTTGCTGGGCTGGCGTGACGGGGCCTGCACAGCCGACAGAGGGCCACTGCCACCTTGGGGGCGGGCGCCAGCTGAGCGAGGATCCCAGGAGTGCCGGAGGGGCCACAGCCCAGGACAGAGCCCGCAATGCTGTGAATGGCGGGCACCTCACGGGTCTAGGGTCCAACCTTAAGGCCTGGCCAGCTCACTCAGTCCCTCCTGACACTAACGATGGCTCAGGACCCAGCCTGGGTGCGTGTGCTCATGTGTGCCCTGGGGTCGGTGCTGGCCTGGCGTGAGCGGGGGCCCACAGCTAGAGGCTCTGTGCCCACACACGGGGGCCTCCGAGTCAGAGCAGGGTGTGCGGTTAGCACGGGACACACCAATGACAACGGGAAAACCAGGCAACCTCCTTCATGCGGGGAATTGTCACTGCTAAATAAGAAAGAACAAAACATACTAAGCTGGACTTGGAAAACAAAGAACACTCACAGCCAGCAAGGTTTGGTTTATTTACCGTCACGTGCGACCTGGGAAAGGCTCGGACGCACCCGCGCTGGCTGCTGGCCTGCCTTGCGCTTCTCCCCGTCCCCTCAGCCACTTTCCCTCGCTCTTCAAGCTCCTGCTACGCGAGGCACTAGCTGGAGGGGCCAGAGATGAGCAGACCCACCGCAGCCCTCGGGAAGTTGAGCGGACGCAGGAGTCACCTCCAGTGGGAGAGAGGCCAAGCAGGCAGACGTGCGAAGGCCACCGGGACAGCCCCGCACACTGTAGAAAGCAGGACGGAGGGACTCAGGCTGGGGGTGGCGGAGGAAGAGCAATCATGCATAAAACTTACACTTTCTGGAACACAGGAAAACTTCTCTGAGATCATAAAAGGCACACCATCCATTGCTGCAAGAGAAGAAAAAAAAGGAAATGGCGTTGAAGACACCGCCCATGTCCAGTGACCTAAGACGTCAATGCAGAACATGAATGAGTCTCCGGCTGGAGCCAGCTGACACCCAGCACAGGTGAGCAGGAGCTCTGGGGTGCGAGCAGGCGCCACCCCTGCTCCCACGATAACAACCCAACCAGGGAGGCAGACACCTCACCCGTGCTGAACACCAGGCAGATGTGTACACAAGAGCTCAGGCAGCAAGAAAGGCTGGTCTGGGCCTCCTATCCCCCACCCCACGCTGGAGTCTGGCCTCCAACTTGTAGGTGGTGGGACCCACCAAGGGGCTGACAGCGGGAAAAGGGGACGGAGGCTCGGCAAGGAGGCGGGCAGAAAGCATGATCATCAGACGTTCTCTAAGCTGCCGGCAGGCTCGTGGGAAAGCCTAAGTTGGAGGAAAGAGTAGTTTTGGAGTCAGACTGAGTTTGGATCCTGGCCATGACATCAGATGAGCAATCGAAGTTACTTTTAAAAGGCGGACGGCACCGTCTATGGGAAAGGAGCGTCGGGGGTGGGGTGCCGGCTGGCGTGGGCGCAGAGCGGGTGCTCTGTAGGTGGGGGCGAGGGTCACCCTTGCTGACTCTCGGTTGCTCAGTCCTGGGGCTTCGACTCAAGGTGCACCGGTGTGCTCGATTTTAACAGGACGAGAAAGCAAGGGTGTGGGACGGAGACCCCAGGAACGAAAACACCGGGGGTCCAGAGGTGCAGTTCCTTTTCTGCAGGCTGCCCCCCAACCCAATCCACCCCATCCCAGGTTATCATTGCCAAGGGCACATGGAGAAAAACATGACCTGGAGCGTGGCTCTGCAGAGAGTGCTTTCTATCAACTGCAACGTTGGAGAGGAGGAAACCTTGCCACGCTGGAGGAGCGGGTCACACTGGGCAAGACGGGACGCGGGCGCTCACAGCGTGAGCACGCGGTGCCACGCGGGGCTGCTGAGACGTGGGCAGAGACTTCTCCCGGCGTCTGAGCAAAGTCAGGAGTGAGCAGGGCCATGGGCCTGTGCCGGGACCTGCAGCCCAGCGGTCAGGGCTGGGGCCTCACCCTGAGAGCCGTGGTTTTGCGGTAGGTTGTGGTTTTAGGGAGAAATGGCGTGAAGAGAATAGGAGCCATGGTGAGTGGGCTCCCCAGGAAATGACACTCTTCGCTCCCCCAGTGTCTTCTGAAATCAGGCCTTCTCTGGCATCTCAAAGGTGCAGGGTTTCTTTCAGTCCTCATAAAGAGCAGCGGAAGCAGAAAGAGCAGGAGCGAGGGAAGTTACAGAAAGAAAAGATGTCTGGGATAAATCCTCTCTGACTGGCAAGGAGTTAAATGGCTCGTTTTAAGCTATGTTCATATAGTATTTTGGGGAAGAAAACAATGAGACCTTCCCTGGTCTATACGAAGAAAAAGGCAGAGCGCAGCCGGCTCCAGCTGCTGCCCAAAGCGCAGCCCCCGGGCGCCCCCAGAGGCCCCTGCGGTCAGAGGCCTCCTGCCGTCACAGGGGCCCCTGCGACCTGCCAACTGCACAGAGGAGACGGGGCTGAGGGCGGAAACAGAAAGGAGGGTGGGGGAAAAGCCCAAAATAATCTTACACGATACATCATGCATTCGAACATGCAAGTGACATCTGAGCACCTACGTGTATATGCTCATTTACAGTGGAAAAAATTCAGCAGTGAATAAAGGACCCTTGAAACGCCACAAAGCCTTCTAGAGAGGAACGGAACCAAGTCCCACCCAGTACCCAGGGCGAGGCGCCAGATCCCACCAGCCCCAGCTCCACCACCTCCCCCCAACGCCAGCCGCAAGCCAGCGCTCGCCCCTCACGGCTCTGACCTCTGAGCCCTTCCTGAGGCCACCGAGACAGGCTGGGCACTTGCATCATTTCTGATCATTTCGCAGATCTGGAGGCAGAGGACTGGAGAAGTTGGAGCTTGCTGGGTCCCCCAGGTAGGAAGCAGTGACCCCAAAGCCCTAGAGGGCACAGCCTCCTTTATCTCTCCTGTAATTCCTGAGGCCCAGTCTGTCATGGCCCGGTCACTTTCAGCTCTCTGCAGGCGCATTTCACACGCCCACCCCTTCCGTGGCTTCTCTCACCTACCAGACCCAGCCGAGCCCCCGTGCACAGGGCAGGCTGGAGACCCACTCCCCGCTCCCTCCCTGGCTTTCTGCCTGTGGGTGTCAGAGGCCTTATTAGTGTTTGGGGGTGAAGAACTCCCTCTCGCTGGTGGCGGGTGCTGGATATAATGTATGTTTTGAGAGCTCTTGTGTTAAAAAGGTGGTAAGGTGACCTGCAGAGACCTGATCACACCTGGGAACTGAGAGCTGGGGAGTCCTGAGGACTCAACAGAGGGAGGGAGGGGGCTTGCCCCGGCCAGAGGCTGCGTGTTCGTCCTGCTGGTGCCCCCAAAGGCCAGGCAGAGGAGGATTTCCAAACAGGGTCCTGGCTGCATTTCAGGCCCTACGCGCCTTGCACGTGCCGCCTTTGCGGCCTTCGTTTTCCCTTCCGCCCCTCTGTGCCTGTGCCCTGCCGGCCTCCCGTGGTCTGCTGAGGGCCTCTCCTGCAGGGGAGGGACTGGCCAGGGCCTCCTCTCCTGGAAGGTCCCCGAATAGCTCACCTCTGCATCCTATGTCCCCAGCACAGGTAAAGGCCTGTCCCCAAGACGGGGATCTTGGGATCTGGGTGGGGGGCTCTGGCCTGGGGCATGTGGCTAATCTCTCTCAGGACCCAGGGAGCGCTGACTGCCACCACCCCTGCTGGTGCTGGGGACGAGAGCCATGGGTGGAAGGAGTCTGAGAATCACCTCCTAGGGACTGGGGAGATCTAAGCAGGGAGGGAATTGAAAACAGTAATTTATTGAGGTGAAATTCACATAATATAAAGTTAACCAAAGTGAACCATTTGGTGGCATTGAGTACATCCACAATGTCATGCGACTGTCACCCGTCTAGTTCCATCCCTTCAGAGTAAAACCCCCTTCCCTTTAAGCAGTTTCTCCTTCTTCCCACAAGGAATGTCTTTTTCTCTGTCCTTCCAACTGATGGTCCTGTCTTTGAAAGACAAGAATCCAGAAACACGGCAGTCCCTTACGACTGGCTATCTGGGCCTGGTGGCCTGACCTCCTGTCATGTCGTGCTCCTGCCCAGGGGTGAGGAGGATGGGTTTGCCCGGACTGGCTGGTCTGACTTGGAGGGCTTTACGTAAAAACTGAGGAGAAAAAAGCAACTTGTAAAAATTGGATACCAGTAATAATGGCATTTCAATGTACACAGATATAATATGTAGATTATATCATGCATCTTTATGATACATAATGTATAATACACATTTACACAATATGTGTACATGTAAGTGTATATACACGTGCCCCCCTGCACCCCTGCCGGGGCCCTCTCTTAGCCACTCGGTGCCTGGCAGCGGGCAGAGGGCCCAGTGCAGCTCCCAGCCGGCTGGAGGGAGGCTTCCGGGGAGGCCCCCCCCACCTCATGCCACCTTCCAGAGGGACATGCTCCCTCCCAGACCTCCTGGGGAACCAGGGAGTTGCAGGGCGATGGCCAAGGCACCCACATGAGCATATTGAGGTGCCTGGGTAAGGCACACCTGTTCCTGGGGCAGGCTCGAAGGTAATTTTTTACAGAAAAGCCTCCTGCAAAGTGATAGTCTCACGGGAACATGCCAAAGGCAGCCCCCGGGAGAGAAGGGAGGGGAGACGTGTTCCTGAGACCATCCGGGAAGCCAGAGGTGGGGTGAGGGTGGCCTGTGGGACCCGGAGGCTGACACACCCCACCTGGGCCCGGCAGAAGCAATAAGAACCGCTGGGACCTGGTCCTGATTGCAAGAAGGAGCCGTCCGGCACCGCGACAGAGACAGGACAAATCACCGCTTTGTCTAGAGTTCATGACGGAGAGACAGGCACATTCAGATGCTCCCTGTACTCGTCTAGAAAACAGATTTTAACTAACTTGAAGAAAGAAAGACAAGAGGACAGAATCCAAGGGGCTGAAGCTCCCAGCGGGCGCTGAGCTAGAGGAACAAGGGCTCGCCAAGCCCTTCTCACCTACGCGGGGTCTCCCAGCTGCCAGGAGCCCGAGAAAGGCGACTGAGCGGAGATCTGCCTGCCAAATTCGCTTATTTTAAAAAATCTAGTATATTGAGGATTAAGACAGGCTGAAAGAACGTGGGTTTCAGCAAAGCATCTGACCAAATTTCTCACGTTATCCACGTTGACACTATGGACAAATGTGGCTGGAAATGCTAAGGTTAGGAGGATCCACAACTGGTTACCTGCACATTCCAGAAGCTGATTAATAGACCAGCGTTAACCCTGAGTGAACTCTCTGAAGGGTGCCCGGGGCATTATCAATTACTTAAATGAGGATGCTTATCCAACACGTGGCTGATGGCAAGCCTGGGTGGACAGTCTATAAACTAGATAACAGAGTGGAATCCAATAAGGATCCAAGAAGTTGGGATCACGCGCTAAACTTAATGGATGGAGTTTACCACAGGTCGGTGT
>RJWJ010038185.1:0-15127 GCA_004363605.1 Indri indri
CATGTGGCTTCAACCCTGGAGCCATTATTGATTGTATCAGGGCTGGATATCTGATTCAAGATGTGCCAGGCAGAAGGTAGGAAACCTGTCCACACGTATAGTACATTACCACTACAGCCTACAAATAATTAGCAGTTGAGAAAACCACCACATCAGGCTGTCCATTACTAAGGAATGAGTTCAGAGCCATGGCCATCTCAAAGTACCCACAAGCAAAGCCAAAGGACCTTACTTAATATATGCTATAGTCAAACCCTTAAAGGGGGGAAAAAATCCCATCTAAATAAAAGTAAAGTCAAAACCAAGAATTGACAGGAATAAATACAAGAATGCTGGAAGTATGAAAAAATAGTGTAACAACATCCCCAAAGAGACACACTAGTTCTCCAGCAAGGGATGACAACCAAAAAAATATACTGAAATATTAGATAACACACTCAAAATATGGATTGCAAGTAAGCTTAATGAGATCCTAGAGAACTCTGAAAACCAACACAAATAATCTAAAAAAATAATTCAGGACATGAAAGAAAAATTCACTGAAGAGATAGATATTTAAAAAAAATATAACAGAACTTATGGAATTGAAAGATTCATTTAGAGAAGCACAAAATATAGTGGAAAGGTTTAACAACAGACTAGACCAAGCAGAAGAAAGAATTTCAGAGCTTGAAGACAAGGCTTTTGAATTAACCCAGTCTGTCAAAGCTAAAAAAAGAATTTTAAAAAGGATCAAGTCTTTAAGAAATATGGGATTATGTGATACACCCAAATATAAGAATTATAGGTATCCCTGAGGGAGAAGAAGAAAAAGCAAAAAGCGTGGAAAATCTATTTAAGGGAATAATGGAGGAAAACTTCCCAGGTCTTGCTAGAGATTTAGACATGTAGATACAAGAAGCTCATTGAATTCCTGAAAGATTCATTGCACCTAGGACATCACCAAGGCACATAGTCTTTGGACTGGCCAAAGTTAAAATCAAGGATAAAGTCCTACAAGCTGCAAGACAAAAGCATCAAGTAACTTACTAAGGAAAACCTATCAGACGAACAGCAGACTTCTCAGAGGAAATCTTATAAGTCATAAGGCAATGGGATGTTTAGTCTTCTTAAACACCATAACTGTCAGCCAAGCATTTTGTATCCTACAAAACTAAGCTTCATAAATAAATGAGAAATAGTCTTTTTTCCCCAGAATACTACAGGGTACACACGTTTTGGTTATATAATTTGCTATTGTACAGTTTGAGTCAAAGTTATAAGTATGCCCTTCACCCAGATAGTGTGCACTGTACCTATTAGGTGTGAATTTACCCATCTTCTCCTCCCCCCTCCCACCTACTTGATTTATGTTGAGTTTTACCTCCATCTGTGCCCATAATTGTTGATTGATTTGTTCCAATTTAGTATTGAGTATATGTGGTGTTTGTTTTTCCATTCTTATGATACTTCAGAGTACTACTCAGCCATAAAAAAGGTGATCTAGTATCTTTTGTAACAATCTGGAGAAATAAAGTCTTTCCAAGACAAGCAAATACTAAAGAAATTTGTCACCACTAGACACATCCTACAAGAAATATTTTGAAAAGCACTACCCATTAAACAGAACAATCAATATCTACCAGTGTAAAAACATCACAAAATAAAAACTCACAGCTTTTATAAAACAGTAACACAAAGGAAAAAAACACAGCACTAGGAAACATCAACATGATGACTGGAATGGTATCTCAAATGTCAATATTAACATTGAATGTAAACAGTCTAAATGTGCCACTTAAAATATAAAGATTAGCAGAACAGATTAAAAAAACCACAACCCAAATACATGCTGTCTTTAAGAAACTCATTTAACTCATAAACATTCTCACAGACTAAAGGTAAAGGGGTAGAAAAAAAAATCCAAAATAAATGGAAACCCAAAGCAAGTAGGAGTAGCTCTTCTTATATAAGGTAAAATAGACTTTAAGTCAACAGGAGTAAAGAATGACAATGATGGTCATTATATAATGATACAGAGATCAATTCAACAATTTGAGTCCAGAAACACTGGACTTAAATGGGACTCTAGAACAAATGGACCTAATAGACATTTACAGAACATTTCTCCCCAAAACTACAGAATATACATTCTCATCAGTGCATGGAATATTTTCCAATATATGCCATATGTTAGGCCACAAAACAAGTCTCAGCAAATTAACAAAAAATAGAAATAATATCTTGTATCTTCTCAGACCACAGTGAATGAAATTAGAAATCAGTTCCAAGGGGAATTCTCAAAACTACACACAAACACAGGAAATCTGATGAAATCAAGATGGAAATAAAAATATTTTTTGAATTGAATGACAATAATGACACTGGCTACCAAAATCTCTGGGATACAGAAAAAGCAGTGCTAAGAGGGAAGTCCATAGTACTAAATGCTTGCATCAAAATACAGAAAGTTCACAAGTTAACACCTAATGTCACATCTCAAATGATCTAGAAAAAGAAGAACAAACCAAACTCAATGCTAGCAGAAGAAAGGAAATAATCAGATCAGAGCAGAGCTAAACAAAAATGAAAGCGAACAAAAAAATACACAGGATCAAGGAAATGAAAAGTTGGTTCTTAGAAAAGATAAACAAAATTGATAGACCACTAGTTAGTTGAACCAAGAATAGAAGAGAGAAAATTCAAATAAGCTCAATCAGAAATGAAAAATGAGACATTAAAACTGGTATGGCAGGAATACAAAAATATCATCTGAGATTACTATGAAAACCTCTATGCACACAAACTAGAAAATCTAGAGGAAATAGATAAATTTATGGAAACATACAGCCTCCCAAGCTTGAATCAGGATAGAATAGAAATCATGAACAGACCAATAATGGGCAGCAAAATTGAAACAGTAATAAAAAATCTCCCAACAACAAAAAAGCCCAGAACTAGATGGATTCACACTTTAATTCTATCAGACCTATAAAGAAGAACTGGCACCTATCCTACTGAAACTGTTCCGTAACATCGAAAAGGAGGGAATCCTCCCTAACTCATTCTATGAAGCTAGTATCACCCTGATACCAAAGCCAGGAAAGGATACAACAAAAAAAAGGAATCTAACAGAGCAATATCCCTAATGAACATAGATGCAAAAATCCTCAACAAAATACTAGCAAACTGAATCCAACAGCACATCAAAAAGATAATTCACCACAATCAAGTGGGTTTTACCCCAGGGATGCAAGGATGATTCAACATATCAAAATCAATAAATGTGATTCATTCACCATATAAACAGAATTAAAAACAAAACCCACATGATTTAGATGCATAAAAAGCACTCAATAAAATCCAGCACCCCTTCATGCTAAAAATCCTCAATAAACTAGGCATAGAAGGAATTTATACCCAAAATAATAAAAGCCAAAGGTAGCAAACCCACAGCCAACACCATACCAAATAGGGAAAAGTTGAAAACATTCCCCCTAAGAACTAGAACAAGACAAGGATACCCACTGTCACCACTTCTATTCAACATAATACTGGAAGTCCTAGCCGTAGCAATTAGGCAAGAGAAAGAAAGAAAGGGCAACCAAATTAGAAAAGAGGAGGTCAAACTACCCCTGTTGGTCAATAAGAAGATCTTATATCTAGAAAACCCTAAAGAATCTTCTCCAAAAGATCCCTGAATTGATAAATTCAGCAAAGTCTCAGGTTACAAAATCGACGTACACAAATCAGTAGCATTCCTATGCACCAACAACACTCAAGCTAAGAGTCAAATCAAGAACTCAATACCATTTACAATAGCTGTAACAAAAATAAAATTCCTAGCAATATACTTGACCAAGGCGGTGAAAGATCTCTACAAGGAGAACTACAAAACACTGATCAAGGAAATCATTGATGACACAAACAAATGGAAAAACATCTCATTCTCATCGATTGGAAGAATCAATTTTCTTAAAATGTTCATATAGCCAAAATATGAATGTCAATAATGTCAGCGATCCCACTAGCCCCTCTGGCTGCTGCAGTCCAAGTGGGTGCTGGGAATGTTTGCAGGGGATCCAGTGATGAGAGGATTCCCTGGGTAGGGCAGCTACACAAATGCTGCCACTCTGCATTGGGAGAGAGATGGGCTACACTCTCCCTGCAAACTCAGCACATCATCAGGGGATGCAGTCCCCCTAAAATCCCAGAACTGGCCATCCCCCAGTGCACCTGCACCAACCCACCACAGGAACAGCTATCTTTATATCCATTCCTGGGCACCAGTGCTGTTTGGCCACTGGAGTGAAACCACTCTCCTCCCCTATAGGACCCAATTCTGCACCCACACCTCCACTGGAAGGGGTGCAGACACCTTCAGCTAACAAGCAGAGAGCTCCGAGGTAGAGAAGAGTGCATGTTCTGGTTTCCTTTATCTCAAGGGGTCCTTTGGCATCTGCACTCTGCCTTCCCCTAGGGGAAGCCTACCCTGAGGGTTAGAATCTGGGAATCCTGCAGCTCTTATGGGTCCCATCTGACCTTTGTGGTTGTCACAGTCCAAGCAGGTGCTAGAGAATATTTACAGCAGGTCCAGTGATGAGGAGACAGAAAGGCTAAGATTCCCTGGGCAGGACAGAGGCCCACAGCAGATGCACAACCAGTATGGTGTCCACTGCCTCAGCTCAGGTCTGGGGGAAGGGCAAGCAACCCTGTGTGTGCTGGCAGTTCGGTGTTCTGCCCTCAAGAAGTTCCCAAATTGCCATCCACAGCAGTTCTTGGGCTTGCGAGGGTAGAGGGGCTCTCTGACAGTTAGGAGCTAGTTGTTCACTGCAAGGGTAAGGGGAGCAAAAAGAAATGCCCCAACCTACCCATTTCCACAGGACTCTAAGTTTCTCAGGGGTCAATCACTGCCAAACTCTTGCTTCCCCCTTATTCTGCACCCAGCTTCTTCCTGTGGGTTCTCTGGTAGGTTCTGGCATGCTTTCCTCACTATTTCACTTGGGTCATGCTTATTCACCTGTAACATTGATTCTTCTTTCTGAGAACTGATGACTGATCTCTCTAGTCAGCCATCTCAGGCTCTCCTCTGGGAGGAGATGACCCAGGGACTGATGTTCACTAAACATTTCAAGAGTCTTGGCCTCTGTGGGAATCTTGCATCATCCACAGACAGTTTTGAAGCTCAGGACCATTTCTGAGCTTCCAGCATGTCCCAGTGTCCTTCCTGTGGATCCTCTAGTACCATTTCCTGGCTTCTGGGTTATCTAGTATCCTTCCTACAGATCTCCCAGTACCTGCAGGTCACAGAGAGACTAAAGTTCCAGTGCTGCCACTTGGGAGCTCCCAGGGCTGAAGAGACGGAGCAGTAGAAATGGGACCCTGAGCTCAGTGGTGGAGAGACAAAGGGCTCTGAAGCCTTCAGTTAAATATACACCCTGGTACATCCTTTGACAGGACATATAATGAAATAGTAGAATTAAATTATAGCCCACAAACCCACATGTGCACAAAATGTATTTTTTTCTATTTTTCTAGATGCCAAGTAATTTCTATGTTTAGCCCTTGTTTTTCCAGGTGGCAGAGATATAATCATAGAATTCAGAGCACCTGGTTTTTCCTTGCAGTCCAAGTGAGTTTCTTGTGACTTCTACGATGCTAAAAGACTTGGGGTTGGGAAGCCCTGATCATACATTGTTATGCCTTCTTCCAAACTTGTTTTACAATGTATGCCAGAGGTTCCAAATTCGGATACCTGTTGGGGACAGGCAGCCAATATAAATTTGTAGATAAAGTCTAGTTATGAAGGAAATACAGGACTATAGTGAACTAAAGACTACCTGCCCAGTCTATAAGCATTCAGATGTATTCCGTTAAGCGAAACAACAACAAAACAAGATGTAAAACAAATGAAACACACTCTTTGTGATTTCAGGACTGCATATAAGCCATTGGGTTTTTTGTAACTCAAAAGCCAGGAGAAGATTTCTGTTTCTCTCTTTGATGTGCCACCTTTTGATGTGCCACCTTTTTCCACCCAAGGTGTCTGTCCCCCCACCTTGGGTGGAAGAAGGACAACAACGTAAAATGGAAATACCAAAATGTGAGGGTGCAAAGTGGGATGTGAGGACCCATCAATTAATATTTCCAGCAGTAAATGGACAGTTGACCCTGCCCCCACATCCAAAGCCCTCAAACTTTCTCCTTGCCACCTCTCACTGTGCTTAATCTATATGACTTTTTCTTATGTTTCTTGTATTCCATTTCTATTGCCTTATTCTCAATTTGATTCCAAACAATCCATCTATATACAACTATGTAGATTCATACATTTGTGAGTTGGTAAGGTTTATTTCCTCTCAGAGCTGATGCCCCATAGATTTCCAGAATGTTAACTTGTAAGAGCCTCGAAGTTTACCCCGTCCAACTCTGCATTGTCATCAATAAACCACTTACTGTATACGGGGACACCCAGCTGAAGAGGGCTCTCCTTCTTCTGGGTTCTCTACCATGCCTCTCAGAGCACTTAATATATTGACCCGTATGTTAGAATCATTTATGCTATGTTTTCTCTCTCCTGCTAATCTGTAAACTTCATGAGGACAGACTCCTGTCACTTTCACTGCACATGGAACCCTTCACATTCCATGTGTTCATAAATGATTGGCTGTACTTTCTTCTTCATTCACACAAACTCTCATCCTTTTCCTCCAAATCTTTCTCCCTCTTTACAGTTTTTTTTATAATCTCTACAATGTTGTCAGACAGATCTCTATAAAACTCAAAAATACTCAAATTACTCTTCTGCTTTAAACTTCCAGTAGCTCCCAGATTCATTTAAGGGTAAACCTAAATCCTTTGGCCTGGTTCTTAAGACCATTTTCTGGAGAATGGCTCCACCATGGTACCCTGGAGACCTTGCATGTATCACATAGAACATACAGGCAAAGCTTAGACTGCCATATGACCTAAATCTGGGTGGAATGCCCTGTGATCCTTCTAGGAGCATGGCAAGGTAGGCAATCTTCAGAGGAGTCTTCACAAGATTGTTTTTTTCATCCTTATCTTGTGAGAGGCTTCCACAAACAAGTTTTCTGATAGACCTCCTAGGTTCCAGAGAAACATAGGGCTTTACAATTCACCCCTCACCCCTCCTTAGGGCAGAGCTGCAGCTGTATGGCCATTTAGCTGCAGTGTAGCTTGGTTCTTTAGCAACAGGGCGTCCCACAACTGGTGTGGAAGTTGTCATGCCCCTTTTGCTTTAGTGTCATCCTTTTGGTATGTGGCACAAGGACCCAGAGGGTTGACATTTTTAGCTTCTCTTGCCTTCGCTATCCAAGTAAGTAAGAAACTGGCTGAATCAAAAACAGCCTCAAGCAACAATAACCCTGGCTGCCTTCCAAAAGATTAGCCTGGAAGCGGTTGAGGAGGGAGCTCTCAGCAATATGGAAACAGCCTATTGGGGGCTGAACGCGAAAGCCATGTGGTTGAGGCTGGAGGTCCCAGACCCCCAGGCTCGCACAGTGAAGGAGATCAAGTCTATACCACTGGGAGATGGTGACCTATTAAAAGAAAGGGATGTCAAGAACTGGCAGGGCACCAACACAAGGAGGCAGAAAACAAAGAATAGAAGAACAAAAGATCACCTGTGGCAGATAAAATTACTAATCAACAAACAAAAATACTATTCTCTTTAGGAGCCTGTTGCTTTCCTTCAGTCATAATGGGCACTTCCTCCTTCAGCCCAGATAGAAACATCTCCGTGCCAGCCCAACTCGTTCCACTCCCATGCATAAGTCCCAGAAAAAAAATTTCTTGAAGGAATCAAGAAATAATCTCTAAATTCATATTAGCTGGACCCTTACTCTGGCAGCCAAGTTGTACATTCTGCCCCCAAAATAGTCTCTAAACAATCTCTTGGTTAGGTTGATGCATCTAACAAAAATCTGTGTTTCTGAGCAATAAATCACTTGGGACAATGATTACTGGTCCCTCAGAGAACCATATTACGCACTGAGGTGAAAGAGACACACACAGCAAGATGAAAGCAGCCTTCCCTAGGTGCCCTGCAGGCAGATGATCAGAAAGCAGACCATTTCTACTAGGCAATGACAGCCCAGACTCCCCAAATACTCACCCTGAATTCAGCTGCAGGAGGCAGTCTAAAGCAGGATGGCTTGCTGAACTTACGTGCAAATGTAGAAGCACTGAATGCTGGCCTGTTGGTTGCTAATTTGTATCATTAAAAACAGCCCAGCCTAGACTGGTCCGAGTGCAGGGTGTTTACAACAAATACATCACAACCACTTACGGATTTCTTTGTTCCTTCTCCACTCCCGCTGCTTCACTTGCCTAGCCTTAAAAAAAAAAAAAAAAAAAAAAAAGCCTATTGTTGAAAGTTGAACTTTTCTGCACAAAAACCATCTGCTGCTTTTTCTTTATAAGTCCCTAGTGCCAGCGCTACCAGCAGATGCTGCTAAGAGGTCTGGGAAGAACCTCAGTCTCTCCCATCTGCCTTTCTGTGCAGGTGTTTCATAATGGAGTCTAATATTTCATCACATAGCTGAGTTTCTAAGCCTATTCCCTTGACTCCTTCTCTCAACTCCCGGCTCTAGTCTCCTTTGCTTTAGTTCCTTTTCTATCTCCTCCAAGAAGTCAGTGGTGTCTAAAGCAGATTCCTATGCAACAGTTTCTAAGAAGGTGAGTCCCAAATATCCATCTTAGGAGCAATATGGGCTGGTGGCGTAAGACTCACATGAGCAGTCTATTAGATTCCTGAGCCCTGCACTTGGAAATTCTGATTTGACAGGTCTGAGATAAGGTTACGGGAACTGTATTTGTAACAGGAGACTCTAATGCATATCCCAATTTGGAGACCAAATTGGGTAGTAAAAAGCTCTCCCAGAGCAAAAATGCTCCACAGGACCAGAACCTCTGAAATTCCCATTGTCGCATTGTTAATCCCATGAGCCAGTGGCCATTGTCAACATTTACAAATGAGCCAACCTTCAGATTGTAGACTCTGCTTCTAAGCTGTGAATTCCTTAAGGGAGGGGACCTTGTTTTTTCATTTTTGCATCTCTTGCAGCCCATGAGGTACAGTTGTGAGATAACCAGTCTCTGGAATCAGAGGTATCACAATTGGAACCCCGACTTTATTACTCTCAGTGTGATTGACTTCAGACAAATTATGTAACTCTCCTTGTGCTTCAGCTTTCTAATTTTTAAAGTGAGAATAATGTGATAAAATGTATTAAAAGTGAAATATAAGTCTTGGATAAAAGAGGCTAATCTTGGAACTCACAGACAGATTGGGATGTCTAGAAAAACAGGGGAGCATTTTGGCACACAGTTCTTACACTGGATGAGAGGTGCCTTGGCAGGATATCAAGGATCCCATCTTCATGACTAATTCCAAGAACCAGATTCAAGGATGGGAGGAGACGTGTATAAGAAATAGAAAGTTTGTTTTTACTAAGCTTCTAAGAGAAACACGGGAAAGGGTATGCAAGTCATGATGACCCAGGTGACAAAATGAGGTACAAGTCAAACTGGCACAGAGCCAGGCCTTCTCCTCTCTGCCGCCCAGACCAGATGAAATCAGGGAACCTGGTACTCCATGGACTCTCAAGGGATGCAGCAAATAAGAAGGGAGGGCATTGGCAGAGCACTGGACAGTAAGTTTCCATGATATACATGGGAAGTATTAGCAGTTGTCAGTAACAGGTGTGGGCCATGCACACACAGAAGGGGAGAGAACATCGCTCAGCTTCGGTCATGTCACTGAAGAGGGCCTGAAGCAGGCAAATTAAGGAAGAGAAAAAAATGAGTGGTCAGAGTCATGGGGGAGCAGGTAAAACTTCCCTGTTAACATATGAGACACCCCCTAAGAACCCCTAGAAATAACTGTCAGGGTGTTTTCAGGAGAAAAAATATTCCATGTTATCTAGAAGGATCAGAAACTGTAAAATAGAGGTTACATGTGTAAAGTGGTTGGCATGTGTTAGTGCTTAATGAACATTACTTTATTTTCCTTGGAAATAACTGAAGAAAAGTTTAGAGTGCCCAGACACCCTAATACTGATAAATTATTTTAAATAAACTTCTGTTTTATTTGATGCATTTGTATCATCCCATTTTGAAAAAAATATAAGAAAACTTAAAATATAATAAGGCTATATATGTGCATTTTTGCTTACCTAAAGTAAAATATATGCACATGCAAACTGAAGAGAAACACATATGGCCACCTAGAAGATATAAGTAAAAATACTTGTAATCATCAGCAGCTATCATTAACTATTGTCAGATATAGTTATTTTATTTTATTTTTTTGTCTTTTATTTTTTTAGAAACAGAGTTTCTCTCTGTTGCCCAAGCTGGAATGCACTATGGCACAATCATAGCTCACTGCAGCCTCCAACTCCTGGGCTCAAGCGATCTTCCTGTCTCAGCATCCCAAGTAGCTGGGACTATAGGCATATACCACCATGCCTATTTTTATTTGTAGATATGGGGTCTCACCATGTTTCCCAGGCTGAGATTACAGGTGTGAGCCACTGGGCATGGCTGAGACATAGTTCTTGATAGTAACCAAGATGATTGGGAATTTGCCAATACCCAGATTCATAATGGTACTCATATAGCTATTATGATATCAGTTTCATATTCATTCAACAATAATTCACTAAGTGCCCATTATATCCAAGGATGTTAGAAATAACCAGGACCCTGTTCTTGCTCAAGAAATTCATAGTCTAGTCCAAGGATTAGCAAACTACAGTCTGCAGACCAAATTCAGTCTGCTTTCTGTTTTAATAGATAGTTTTCATTTATATATTGTTTATAACTCCTTTCACTTTCCAATGGCAGTTGATAATTGCAATAGAGACTATATAGTCAATGTGATGGCTAGTTTTATGTCAACTTGGCTAGGCTATGGCACCCAGTTGTTTGATCAAACATCAGTCTAGATGTTGCTGTGAAAGTATTTTTTTGGATTTAAATTTAAATCGGTAGACTGTGAGTAAAGCAGATTATACTCCATAATGTGGAGGCCTTTCAATCAGATGAAGGCTTTAAGAGAAAAGACTAAGGTCTTCTAAGGAAGAAGGAATTCTACCTCTTGATTGCCTTTGGACTCAAGACTGCAATATCAACTCCCTCCTGGGTCTCCTGCCTACTGGCCTGCCCTGTAGATTTTGGACTTGCCAACCTCCACAATCACATGAGCCTATTTCTTAAAACAAATCTTTCTCTCTCTCTTTCTCTCTCTCTACACACACACACACACACACACACACACACACATACACACACACATATGTATGAAAGAAAGACAAATTTGGATATAGATATATGCCCTCTATGAGACTGCACTACAATAAAAGCTTCATGAGGGCAGGCCTTTTTTACAGTTTTGTTCATTAAAGTATCCAATTGCCTGGAACTATTCCTGGCTCACTGAGGGTACTCAATAAATATGCATGCATGTAATGTATTAAAAAAATTCAGCATGGCTGTGCTGCTGTGGGGAAGGTCAAAAAAAGAAAAAAAAAAAAAGAAAAAAAATTCAATATGGCTGGAGTGTTAGGGAGAAGAGTTTGGAAAAGAAGACAGTTGTATAATTAAGTCAAACAACAGGGTGGGTCCCCAGCAATCATGTGTTAGTTTTTTGACATGACCAGTATTTACAATACTAATGAGAGATTTTGATAGCTAATACTTATTGACTATTGAAACGATCATCTATTTATCTGGGTTCTGACCTCCAAACCCAATGATTACTTGAGTGATTAGATTAGGGGTTGAGTTTAAAGGGGATAAATGTAGACTGGGAGATTTATAGATTTCCTCTTTTGAATGTGCTTCAAGCCTAGCACCCAACTCTGTAGAATGGCAAAGGTATCTCAAGCACCAACAGTATTAATTATAACCAATAATAAAACATTGTCCTTGTCTTATCTCATTTGCCAATGATTGATTGACAAACATAAGAAATTTTATAAATAACATGCTCACTGGGAACAAAACTGGCTAGTTTTAAAGATGTCAGTATGAAAACAATACTTAAAATGAGAGATTTCAGTTGTACAAAGGAAAAAAATGATTTCTGGCTAAGGAATAAATAAGTTCTATCATTTTCCTCCTTTGGTCACAGTGTAGATTGGTCTTCAATAATAGTTATCAATGATTATATATAGTTGAATATACAATCTTCCAGTTATCATAGAATATCATTTTTCATTTTCAATCCCAGGAAATTATTTCAGGGCTCTTGTTATAGTCTACTACACTGACCTCCTTCTGGCTCTACCATACTAACAAGGTCCTCTTTTTCTTAATATAAATTTTAATATCAAATTACTTTCTACCATGTATCATATAATAGCTTTCATCATGGAATTTTACTTTATAGATTACAATTTTAGAAGTATATCATTGTGATCATTAAAATCTTTGAAAGTATCTTTTAAAAATCTAGAATTACTGACCAGAAGGTTAAAATTTAGGAACATCTAATTGCATAAGTCATGGCAAGGACAGGGAAAAAGGTAGCAAAAATAAATGATTATGCAATAAAGACTATTCTAATGGGTTAAAGTCACCAGTATATTTAAGGATTTCATGAAGCTTCCACTTAGCTACAACTCAATCAATGGAAACTGTGATTCTTTTTCAGTGATAGACCCAACAATGTTCCTAGTCATCACTGGAACCTAAAAAACCTTCTCCATAAAAAGAATAAATATAGATATTGAAGTGTTTCTAGCTCTCCTAAGACAAAAACAGTGTTAGTTTATGACCAAAATCTATTCCAAATTTCCAGAAACTAGAGTTTAACAGTCTGTGGGGGAAAGTCTCAACATAATGTAACAGAGAGAACCTAGGGGTAAGTCCCTGGGTTCTAACCTCAGCCCTGCCATCAAAGCATTATAAAAATTTCTTTGTGCCTCTACTATTCATCTGTAAAATGAGAAGGCTGGCATAGATCAGTATTCTAGGAAAAATTCAGTCATTAAGTAGCTGTTGAATTTTCTTCTAATTTGATCAAATGTCTCTCTCAGAAGAGTGGCTACAAACTGTATCCCTGACCTGACAGGGCTCCAGGAATTTGGTTGTGAATGTCTACAGTGCGCCTTTCATGGAGATACTTATCCTGATGGATGACCTAATGCCTCGGTGTCTGACCTGTGACCAAGTCTCTCTCTCACGGGAAACTTGTTTATACTGGGAGATGCCCTCGTGGCTCTTGTCAGTTTATTCCTACCAAGATAGCCACTCTCTAGGAGAGCCCTTTCCTAGAAAGAAGTTAAGTTTGGGTGTGTTGGTCAGGTGAGAGACAGAGGAGGCAACACAATGAGAAACATTACAAAAACAGAAGCAAGGCCAGGTGTAGCGGCTCATGCCTGTAATCCCGGGGGGGGCGCCAAGGTGAGAGGATCACTTGAGCCCAGGAGTTCAAGACCAGCCTGGGCAACATAGCAAGACCCCCATCTCTACAGAAAAAAATATTAGCTGGGCACGGTGGCATACACCTTGTGGTCACAGTTACTTCAGGAGGCTGAGGGAGGAGGATCACTTGAGCCCAGGAGTTCAAGGCTGCAGAGAGTTATGATTGCACCACTACACTTCAGTCTGGGTGACAGAGTGAGACCCTATCTCTTAAAAAATAAAGACGGGCCGGGTGCGGTGGCTCACGCCTGTAATCCTAGCACTCTGGGAGGCCGAGGCGGGCGGATTGTTTGAGCTCAGGAGTTCAAGACCAGCCTGAGCAAGAGCGAGACCCCATCTTTACTAAAAAATGGAAAGAAATTAATCGGACAACTAAAAATATATAGAAAAAATTAGCCGGGCATGGTGGCGCATGCCTGTAGTCCCAGCTACTCGGGAGGCTGAGGCAGAAGGGTTGCTTGAGCCCAGGAGTTCAAGGTTGCTGTGAGCTAGGATGATGCCACAGCACTCTAGTCCAGGCAACACAGTGAGACTCTGTCTCAAAGAAAAGGAAGAAAAGAAAAGAAAGGAAGGAAGGAAGGAAGGAAGGAAGGAAGGAAGGAAGGAAGGAAAGAAAGAAAGAAAGAAAGAAAGAAAGAAAGAAAGAAGTATATTACTTATAAATCCCAGGGACAAGAGGGCAGCAGGACTCACGGGGCCAATGGGAAGTGGGGAGCCATCTGGGACACGCACTCAGCAGGTGGTGTAACAGAGGGAAGGGCCTCAAGAAAGAAAAAAAAAAGAGCTTCTGTCTCTTACTTCCCCCTCATCTTTTTGGGAACTGCAGCCTGGCCAGCATCCCTGAGGCAGGTTAAGTCTTTTGTTAAAAGAAATAACTCCCAGGTGGGTGGCTGGTGCAGTTCACAGGCTTTGTCTTTTGCAGAGGTGGGACCAGTAGAGTAATTAACCACAATAGCCTAGAACTGAGGGGCCATCCCTTTAAAAGCTCTGTATTTCTGCCTATGTGGAGGAAATTTGCATTTCGAGACTGAGAAGGGAATTCAAGCGACTGGCAAAAGAAGGAGGAAAAATCAAACTACAAAAAGATTTATTTATAGTATACCACCTATAATAATAATGAAACATTTAGAAGTTTGCTCAGTGATGCAGCACCTGTTGCCTATCTGGAAGAAAATACACTACTAATCAAAAAAGAACCAGATTTAGATGGTGCTCTACTCTCAGGGCCAGGTGGTGATAGGAGTGTGAATACAAATTCATTGGCTGAAGCTAGCTCTAGTCAAGATGGAGGTGATGCTGGTACCTCACATGATTTCAAGTATGGTTTGATGGCTCTTCAAGCAATTTCAAGTGTCAATTATTTCTGGAATCTTGGCCAAAACAAGAAACTCGGAAAAATGGTGAACCATCTCTAATCACGAACAAGTTAAAATGCTCTCATTGTAGCTGTGTAGCCAAATATAGACAAATACAAAAAAGGCACTTGCTCATATGGGAGTGAGATTGTTTAGCTGTGATATTTGTGGAAAGCTGTTTACTCAAAGAGAACATGTAAAAACATTTGTTAGTGGGTAAAAAGGATAAAAAATACAAATGTATGGTGTGTAAGAAGGTCTTCATGTTAGCATTCGGTGTTGAATAAGACATGGATCTCAACAGTATGGTGTTTGTGTAGACTATGCAGATAAATCAC
>RJWJ010038186.1:0-15114 GCA_004363605.1 Indri indri
TGCTAAACTGACTTAGCAGGGTTCACAGATGGGCATAGGAGAAGATTCAGGATGCTGACTGAAGTTTGGTCAAGCAAAGAATCTTTGTCATCAACATCTACAAAACATATTAGTCCAACATTGCTTTTCATGGTCTTTTTACTACAAATACAAATCCATATACCTGGAAGCTAAGTCTGATTTTTCACCCAATAAACTGTTTCTTCATCTATTTCTTAACTCTGTGATAAACACATATTGAAGATCAGGAAAGACAAAATCAAAGATCAAATATGATATCTTTTGCCAAATGAAGTCTGCCTCATGTTATAAGGAAGTTTCCTTGAGAATTTTAATCAAGGAAGCATTTTAAATAACTATTTAGCACATACAAGCTATTACAGGCTATCAGCCACAGAACTAACTCATAATAGTTTACATGCATGAAAAAATAATATTAAGTAAATGTCATGATTATTTTAAGTGTAGCTCAATACAATTTGTTTTTATGATTTTGAACCATGTATCTTAAGTCCTCTAAAATTACATTATGAAATTAGGGCAATTGGAAAGGAAATGATAAAAATGGGTAGAATTAAGGCCTCTGTGCACTTTTCTCATGTGAAACTCCTATTTAATGCCCAGGGAGCACAGACCCTCTGAAATTACCATATGTAATATATTATGAAATATATATTATACTAATGTAATATTTTATATTACAAAAGCAATTCTTACATTGTACACAATGTGCCTATCTTATCTTATAGTCCCTGTTGTGAAATGTGTTTGCACCTAAAAGTCAGAAGTTCCTGATTCTGCTTTCTCCACCATATGGTTCTGTGACCCTTCTAAATTAGCATTGCTTCTCTGGCATTCCTGAAGAGATGACACCCGATTGGGCTAATACTCCCTCCGTACCCAAGGCACACAAATTTTAAAAATTAAAATGATATATATATTTTGAAGTGTTTTTACTAACTGAGTGGTGACCAGGGAAGCAGCACAATTTGAATTTCATACTGTGACTGTGCAACAAATAATATGTAGATTTTAAAAGCCCTTCTGAACTTAATGATGTTATGTATATGATATTTTAAACAGTTATCAAAGAAAAAAGCATCAAACCAAGGATATACTTAATTGCTTAAATATTATATTATTCGCACGTATCATTTTCTTATTTGCTTATCCTATAATGAACTTGAAGTCATAGTAATAAAATATGATAAAATATCTTAGAGATAATCTAATCTAAAATCTTTTTTGAAATGAGAAACCAAATGATTTCTGATGGTTTCAGAAAGACCTCTACAAATATGAAATGCACAGTTTATTTTTAAGAAAAAATATGAAAACCTACTCAATTACATCTCAGCCCTCTGTAACTCCTAAACTAAAACTCTGTATTCTGGTTTACTTTGCTTCTTCTAAACTAGGTTATATATAATTTCTGGAATCCAATTCTGTAAACTAGGAATTACCTCTATTTTCTTTCACATTGCAGACATGGTATTTTTGTCATAACAGCATTTTTGTCTATTTTAGTAAGAACTTTAGATCTCTTTGGGGGATTATTCAAACTGCTGCTAACCTAGGGTGTTATTATAACGTTGAAGCCATTGTTTTGCTATTTTGTAATTAAAGAGATTTTTCTTGATGCAAATATTCAGCAACATTCTTTAGGGACATTTTTAAGCAAATGTTCCTACTTTGTGTGGTACAGCAAATGAAGTGATTTTTGTATTTTTCCTATTATATTTTGTAAGATTGTGAAAGTGCTTTGCTCCGAGAATGCCCTACAATGGCTATAAGCACAGCAGTCTGAAGAAAAGCTTTAAGAATAGGAAAACACAATTTGAAACAATATGGAGTAACTGTTGACTTTTGGGAAATAACAACAGCAGACAGTCCGACCTGGCACACAGCAATCAGAAATGAGGTCATTCACATTTAGCAAAAGCCTTGGGCATTTTCAAGAGAAGAGAATAAGCCAAAAACAACCATTTCCCCAAGCCAAAAGATTCTTCACATGTACAACAAAAAAGACTCCTGATTCCATATGGGTCTTTCCAGGTACTTTTAGGCCCACAGCTAACAACAACATTAGTCAGTTGTATTATCTTCAAATATGGAGTCCACCAACATAATACAACATAATGTATTAGTGAGGTTTCATTAAATTTAAGTTATTTGAACAAGCTATTCAACATTACTCTCTCCATTTTCAACTGCTGACTTTAGCATTCTTATTTTCTATAGTTATTTCTTCAAGTAATTTTCTACATATTCAGAGAGCTGGAAAAAAAGTTTATTTGAAAATTGTGAATCATGTTCAGCTAGCTGATAATTGAAATGCTTTCTTAGCACACACTTTTCAGTAGGGTGTTGCTATGGGGGAAAATTTACCTCCTGTGGATTGTCTTCAAAGCTATAAAAACTCCTTATTTTGTTTTCTTTTGCTTGAGGTTGGGGTGCGGGGTTGATGTTACATCCTCATTCTGATAAAATGATTTTTGTTCTATATGTTCTGTTTGAAGGCCTGTAATTTCAGTACTGTCGACGGTGGAAATGAAGTTTGGTAGAGGAAATGATGTGGAAAGTCGCATTTGATATGTCTCGGTTGTCCCAGCAAACATGGGAGTGAGCAAGTGAACAGATTTTATACTCGGCATCTTCCATGGCATTAGAAAGCCACAAATGTCCTTTCCTTTTCAAAGAATAATTATTTTGGTTTGATTTATCAATAATGTTTTTTCACTGTAATTATAGTAGAAATAATGAATGGATCTTCTCTCTGCTAAGAATTATGCTCTCTTACATGGTGCTTGTTTGGTGGGCTCTACCAATAAGTCAAATAAACTTAACATATTAAGGCTGTTATGCACAGTAATTTTCAGCAAAGCAACACAATAGCTCCATTTCCAGGCAGTAGTTTCTTGTAATAAATTGACATCAAAACAAATGGAAAGTTGGCAAGTTATTTCTGCTAATATAAAAATATGTATTATATAATGAACCTGTTTCCATGCAGGTTTATGGTGGAATCAAGACTTCATCTTGATGCATAGTACAATGTTAAAATGCAGAAATGAATCAGGCTGAAGTAGAATAGCATGGAAGGTTCTCAAGTTTATGGCAGAACAAAGCATAAGATCAAAAACCATCACCACGGTTTTGGTGACTCTCCCTCCTTTTTTCCTCCCTCCCTTCCTTCCTTTGGCAGCCCTTACTGAAATAAACAATGAGATCATTTGGATGAAGTGTTGTTAAATGATTGCTCAATCACTTAGCCTTTTGCTTGGCCATTTGGAGTGGTCATGCCTGTCACCTCATAGCTACATGCAATGATGAAAATGGACCTTTGAATTAGTTACATGTAACACATAACGGCTGCATGGCTCAAACATTTTTTATGCAAATGATTCTTTAGAAATTACTAATTAGTCTTTGAGGAATATTAATTTCTATAATCCCCCAAAATTATTACTACACAGAAATAGGCCTGAATTCATTTTAACTATGATAAAATTGCACTCAGTGACAATTAATCGAGCCAGGCAAAAGGGACCTTGGTGTTCAATGAGAAGTACACTGTTATTATTGCTTCTTGTGGATACTTTTAATTTGTATGCACAAACATGACTTTAAGCACAAGTACTATCTCTGGTCAGATAAATGGTTTGGATATCTGATTTGAAAATAATTTATATGCAGTAACATTAAGATGAGTTCAGAGGTATTTTTATAATCAACATGCTTATGTTTACATGTATTTAAAAAATGGAAAATAGAAATTCAAAATATGCCCAAGGGAGCATCTAATGTTTTTCAGGAACACTGCTGAGCTATTTAATCTCAACCAATAGGACTACCAGGTGTTGCCTGGAGTCCATCCTTTTTGACTGCAAATGAGGCACTTTGTTTCAACTAGAAATATCCTGGGGCAAATAGAAAAAGAAATATAAAACTGTCACAAAGCACAAAGTTAATTTTGCTAAAATTAACAATATCTTCTCTTCTACCATTTTACCATTAGATACAATACCTTAGGCAATATTATGAAGCAATTTATATTCAAATTCATGGGTAAGGTATGTCAGATGGCTAGTTCAATTTTGCTGTCTACATTAGAAGTAAGTGAATATAGTTTTAGAACTCAAATATATTTTTTAAATATATTCTTGGAAAACTGAAGTTGCAAACCCTACACAAAATCTTTAAAATAAATAAATAAAACTAAAGATTGTGAACCACATCTTGTGATATTTTTTAAATATTAAATCCTAGCTTAAAAGATTTCCATCTGTTACTTATTGAGAGAAAATACAGAGTGGAGAACAATTGAATTTGGAAAGAAAAATAACCCATGAGGATTTGGAGATTTTCACATTAGTAAAGGACAAAGTCTACTTATGAGTAGCCAATAACAGCTTCTAGGTGTGGCAAACTATGTTAAAAGACACCATACTATTATACAATACACATCAATCAGTACATAGAGTGTCTTTATGTATCTAAGATAATTTTTGAAACTTTTCCCTAATTTTTATTGTATGCATATTTGTTTGCTACATTCAAAAGTGTTTTGAAGTTAGTAAAAATAAGCCAAAGGTTTTTAACATTTTGAGATGTATTAGATCCCATTGAAAATATGAATAATGTTTTGGACCCTCTTTCCAGTGGGGACAGGGAAAGAAAATGTTAACCTGCCTGTACAAATTGTTGCAAACTCTTTAAATTTCTTCACAAGAATCTGGTTCTTGGAAGGCAATCTATGAATACACTTAAGATCCAAAGACCTCGGCTAAGAAACTTTGGTGTAGCCAGTGAAATGGTCCAAAAGTTGCTTAAAAACTAACATGTCTAAAACTACTACTCTTGGTTGGGTGCGGTGGTTCACGCCCGTAATCCTAGCACTCTGAGAGACCGAGGCAGGTGGATTGCTTGAGCTCGGAGTTCGAGACCAGCCTGAGCAAGAGCGAGATCCCATCTCAAAAAATAAAAAATAAAAAATAAAACTGCTACTCTTATCTGTCTGCTTTCATGCCTAAAATGATCTGCTGTTAATATTAAACTGTTATACCTTGGAAATGACCTGCTAAGCATGTAATGGTTAACTGTCAAAACTTATGTAATAATACATCAGCATGGACAATTTTGTCAGAATACTAGCATATAACCTTATCAAGATAAGTCAGGTAGAAATTCAGAAAATTGTCTACTCTGAGGTTTAAAATAAAATATATCATCAAACAAAACCTAAGCCCCTTTGGAGCCAGTAAAGTGCTGCAGGAACCAGAGTGGCAGCATGAAGACCCTGAGGTCCTGGTGGTTTGGGATGCAAGAGAAAGAAGGAGAGACGAATGAAGACCAACACTGCCTTTTTCAAAATTTTCCTTATTGAATGTTACTAGTTTGTTCTAGAGCTAGCATATTGCATATTATTCATACAGATGATGACCAAACAAAAATCCTGAAAATATGCTAGTCAAACTTATAAAAATGACACATTTTCCATTTTTACCCTGAATAAATAAGATTGGCATTGCAAATTCACAGGAAAGTAGCTTTGCTCTTCTAGTTAAGAAATTTTCAGTGGGTATTTCAAGTAATGGAACGTGGCCTACTGATCAAACCAGCATAGATCAGCTTGGGTCTAACGTGCCTCATTAATGTTTCCTTTTTCCATTTCCATTTTCCACTAAAATATGATTTGTCCTAAATAGTACTTCTTTTAAATAGGATATGTAGTTCATTCACATGTTTATCTCTAACTCTAACCTTAACTTAGATGGTAGGTTGTAGAGGCAGGGCAAAATTTCTCTAACTAAAGAGGTAATAATATAAAGAGATAGACAAATCTGCAAAGAAGTAATTATAATGAAATAAGATATCATGATAGAGCCAGCTAAAGGGAGATCAATTTCATTTCCAGGGATACCTGACCTGCCCTAGATGGAACTCCAGGGTAAGCAGAATTTCAACATTTTGAGCCTGGAAGTGAATGGTGGGGCACAGAAGGAAGAGAAGAATTATTAAGGCATTAAACCCAAAAGTACATGAAACAATTAGGAAGGCAGGTGGAGAGATGAGAACATGTGAAGAGAATAGGAAACCCAAGATCGACTTTGATGATTCACTCGATTCTGAGTAAAACTGGAGGAATAGTAAGCTCCATCCACTTGAGGGATTGCTACACAATTACCACACCAACGACAATCACAGGAGTAAGAAGGGATGATTTCTCCCATGAGACAGAAAAGTACAAGAAAGGGCAGAAAATATAAGGACATTTTAAGGCAAAGCAGAGGGAGTTAACGTTAGCCTTGGTAATTCTATTAAAATAGAAGGAAAAGTCATGTAATCAGAAAGAAGTCTGGTCTTGATGGAACTAAAATAGTTTAGGACAGCTACTGTTCCAAATACAAAAGCTATAGAGAAGTGAAGAGATTCATGAAGCAGAAGTGAGGATCCAATTAGTCTTGAATAATATGAATTTGAATTGAACTCAGTCACAGTTGGATCATATAACTTGCCATGCAACACTTTTCAGAACGGAAGAGGGAACAGTGGAATCAGACAGTGGAGATATAAATACACACACACACACACACACGCACACGCACACACATACCTATTCTGGAGAAGAGAATTTTTTGAAAGAAATATGTTGATAAGCTATTCGAGGGCAAAGTTAACCCCATCTACCCCCATTCACCAACCAAGGACATGATCTTGTAATAAGGGATGGTTTCTGAATGTATTCTGAGGATGGGCTGGTAGGCTGAACAGCACTTTGGTTGCTGAGCACTCACTGAGTTTGGGTCAGCAGCTTTGAAGACAGGAGCGGGGCAGAATAGAACAGCTTCTCTCCATATGGAAGAGAAGAGCAATGGCCTTGCAGGGAGAGTGGCTACATATCCAGCGGGAAATAGACCTGGATATATTGAGGTATTCCATTTTGTTTTTATTTTATTTGTTTGCATTCCAATGGCTTCTTTTTCATATATTTTATTTTTTAATTGACACATAATAATTGAATATATTTGTGGGTACAGAGTGATGTTTCAATACATATATGGTGATCAGATCAGGGAAATTAACATATCCATCATCTCAAACATTTATCATTTCTTTGTGTTGAGAACATTCAATATCCTCCTTCCAGCGAAGCTATATTATTGTCAACTATAGTCATCCTAGAGTGGTAAAGAACACTAGAACTTATGCTTAAAATCTACCATATCTTCAGAGTGTATTGGGAAAGTGCCAAGGAGCCAAGTTTTGGAAATAGAATGTCCCAAGTCCTGTAAGCCCTGTTAAAAAGCACGGACCTTTTATGAAAGCATTGGGGGGCTCAGAGGTAGTCTCTGAAGTGGAGTCTCCTGTGAAACAGCTTAAGTTGGGTTGAGAATAAATCAGGCAATTCTATTTGGGTCTCTGCAAGACTGAGGTTTTGCCAGACAGACGAAATGGAGCAGTGATGTTCAGCATACAGAGAAAAGAATGGCTGGGATGATGGAATTACAATCTTAAGTAGATGTGAAAAAAAGCATTAATACAAGAGAGCACTAAATTGTATAAATGTAGAAGAAACAATATATTGAAATTTCAAATAAGATCAAAAAAGGAGTGTACTGAGAATCACAGAGTAAGTGAGCTGGAAGGATGCTCTTGGACTTCTCTAGCAACACTGAATTGTTAGTACATGTCCTTCTTCAATCTCCCTTCACCCAAAATATTTTGTGCATCATACCATGCACATGGTGGATATTTACTGTAAGCAAATGACATTATACAGATTACACATTGAGTTTTCTCCTCTCCCAGCTAAGCCCAGAGACTTAAAAATTTCCTGCTCTGGGTCTTAATTTTGTGGTCTCCAGCCTCCTGCAAATGCATAAGCTCATGGAATGGTTTTAAAGCAAGAATCTTATCATACAATATGATATTATTAATATAAATCTTTTGCAGTCTATGCCATATTGGGGGCAAGGTTTCTGTTTATAATGAAGTATAAAAGCATGAGCAATTAACTCTGCATTCCTCAAAAGAACAAGGAAAATCTCTCTCTAGTCTTTTTTCTCTTTTTACTAATGACCTGTTATTTTTTACATGATATATGAAAAATTAAAAGCAAAGCGATAGCTAAAAATAAGAAAATTACTTCAATGTGCTGCAGGTATTGTTCTCAAGTCACCTGTAGGAGCAAACATTAAACAATGAGTTAATGTCTTATTCAGTGGACCCTAGAGTGTCTCGTGCAAAATGTCATTTTAATTATTTATGCAGGGAAAAGAAATTCCATCACACACTTTTTTTTTTTTTTTTTTTTTTTTTTTTTACTTTCAATTCACTTTTAGAAAGAATGGAGCTTTGGTTTTATATAGTACATTTTGCCTTAGGAACACGAAGTGCTTTGAAAACATTATTGTAGGGTTTCCAATAGAGTGAGATTAGATGCCTATTTTTATACTCATGCACTGGGTAGAAAAGTGACTTGGACAAAGTTAGCCAAGTTACTGACAGAATTCAGAATTAAACTCAGGACTCTAAGTTCTAAAACAACACAGTATCAACCAGGATAAATACTCCAAGACAGGTAGGGCATTGGGTGGCTCATGCCTGGAATCCTAGCACTCTGGGAGACAGAGGCAGGAGGATTGCTTGAGCACAGGAGTTGGAGGTTACAGTGGGCTATGATGACACCACTGCACTCTAGCCAGGACGACAAGCGAGATGAGGAGGAAGAGGAGGAGAAGAAAATACTCTAAGACAAAGAGACTCATTCAAAGGAAAGTAGCAGACTGATTATGGAATTAGACTAATAATGGAATTCTTAAAGGCATTGTCAGCTATCCAATGGGTGAACCAACCCATTTTAGTAAAATATATAATGCTAACACCTCTACTTAAAGACAAATTAGCCATCTTTTGTTTTTCTCAAGCATTAAGTCTACTGGTTTAAAAACTATGAAAGCAGTATTCTTTTAGATAAAAAATATAGTGTTATTGTTACGTTTTATTATTTTCAGGCTAAGATTGAGATGATTTTGCTAATTGAATAATTGCAACCTTAATAAAAACAAAAGGTTTGTGCCTTTGACATTTTTCTTCAAAATAAATGGATACAAACAAATAACAACAACCAATTACTTCTAACTCTAATCTGGGTTTGAAACCCTCCCAGCTCTTCACTGGAGTTTTTACGCCATCACAAATACAACTCCTCCAAACAAAACTTCTCACATCATCTAGCAAAGGCATCCTATGCCTTTATTTTACTGATATCTATTGCTGTCTGGTCCTTTCTTTATAATTTCTGCAATATTTTTATCACAATATTTTAGCTCCACGGGAATTTTTTTGGGCCCTACTTTATGTCAGGTTCTGGGGATATGAGAATCAATAAGTAGTAGTTTCTATAGTCACAACCTGAGGAGGAAGACAGTTATATAAATAAATAATTATAATAGGATGTAAAAGATGTGACAACAGAACTATTTATGGAGTGCACAGAAGTGAGCTGAAAGGCCATGAAGGTGCAGGGGAGGAAGCGTGGCCTCTGTCATGGCTGTACAGGTTGTCTGGGTCGGGGGTTGGGGAGACCACCTGCCCACGGCGGTGCTTTGGCAGCTGTCAGGTTGGCAGCATCACCGTCAGTCCTTTCTGAGCTAGAGACTACACTTCTCCAAATCGACTTAGCCTGAATAGTGCCAGGTTAGACTTTGCCGCTGAGAGGAACTGCTAAGAGATTTGGAAGGAAGAGGCAAGCAGAAGCCACGAAGCTTGGCATTTTACAGTAAGTGATGCAGCAAGTTTCAGACCCTTCCAGAAACTCCCACTCAGTGATCTACTGGATTAGCAGCTTCCTCCAGGCTGGCACCATATTGACCATTTGCCAGTCTCCCAGCCTCCAATCTCACAGCCTTCCCGCCTGTGGCCCCCCAGATCCTACCATATTCAGATAAACTCTAATTCCTACATTAGCTCCTATATGTAGATTCCAAGATGAAATTGCTCCTTTCTCTAACACTTGTAGTGAATCTTTTCCTGAATGAACCCTGACTGATGCAGACAATTTCACAGAGAAGGTGAAATCTGAAGAGGGTTTTGAAAACTAAACAAGAGCTTATCCAACTAACATGCTAGGAAGTCATTCCTGTAAAAGGGAACAGCATGTGCACTGGAGGCAAATGAATTGTCCTAAATCCTTTAGAGAACAGAAGTGCTCATGCCTAAATGCTCCCGGGATTGTCCCTGTCTCTTTCCACCACTGCCGATGATGTGTTTCCTTTTTAGTTTTATCTCTTTGCCCAAATTCCAAGGAGTGGCTCAGATCAAAGGTGGATCAGAGGTGGAAAGAAAGATGTCAGCATGGAACTTCAAGCAGCCCTCACACGTAGATCCCTCTAGCTTGGCTGAGAATAAATCCAAGCAAGGCTGGCAGAGCCAGAAAGGGAGATGACATCCTAGCTTGGTGGCTTGATCTTCAACAGAAACCTTAGATACAGCAATAACTGAAATTAGTTCATCTCTTTGATTCTCAGTTATGTGAAGAAAATGAAAAAGAGAAAGGATTTTTTTTCTATAAAACGCTTTGACTTACATTTATACTCACTCAAAAACAACAGTACTGATTATAATACAGTGAGAAATGTAAGCATTTTAGTTACTTTAAAAGTTTTCCTTGTTTGCCATACTGATTCTGCAATCCCTACAAACCGTATGAGAATAAAGTTTTATAAGGTTTTCAACAAATATGTATTGAATGACAAACAGTGCAGGCACCGTACAGGATACTGTCAAAAAGGCAAAAATACTTGCCTCCAGGGAGCTTAAATTCTACCAGGTAGAGATTAAAAAATAATCAGAAAAACTTTATAAATAAGTAAATTATATAGCATACTATGTGGATCTAATAGGTTTGTTCTTCCAAAACACCAGGTGACTGAATTGAGAAGGGGTCATCACTTCGTGATGTCTGAGTGGCAACTGCTTGACATAAGTCCTGGGGGATCCACGCACGCCACAGCTAGATCTCACCACTTGCCCCTCGCCAGTTCCCTCCCTCCTTAACCAACACCCCATAACTCATGTGGGTTAACAAATGGCCCTCATCACAGAATGTAATGAATATATAAAAACAGATTCCCTTTTTGGTAACATCTGCAAGTGCTGATTGGGACTCAAATCCAATCAAGTGGTGACTAGTAGGAAATGTAGTTCTTCTATAATTAATGTATAAATTCTCTTCCTTCTGTATCCTGCCACTTCTCTCACCAGCCTGTCACCACCATCCAGTGGCTGGCAGGTCCCCTTTCCTTCTGGGAGCCCTCGATGGTATATTAATAATAAACTTTTTATCTTTTGCGCTTGCTGTTGGCCATATCATTAGCACAGTCCATCGCTGTAACTTTCCAGTGCAGGAATCACAGTGAGTTTGGGGACATGGGTTGGTCTCTCTAGGGTTAATAGAAACACTGATTTATTACTTCACATGTCTGCTTGTATCCCCAAACCTCCTCCTGTGTCCTTCCATCCACACTGTAGTTCATGACTTTAATTCACACTTCACAAAGAAAAATGGAGCAATCATAAAGTAACATTTAACAGAGCCTCACCACCACATCCACTACTCTGCACCTACATAATCTGCTCTCCCACCTGTAAACTTACATGAATTACCAGTCTTAACAAAAACCGTTTCCCCCACTTTGCCCTGAATCTCATCCTCTCTTGGCATGCTCAGGACATTACTGAGAACAATTCTTTCCTTGCTTTCTGTATTGGCCATGGTTCTCCAGAGAAATATTAATATTTAATAGAACCAACAGGATATATATAATAATATGTGAGGAAATTTATTATAGGAATTAGCTCACATGATTACGGAAGACAAGAAGTCCCCCAATGTGCTGTTTGCAAGCTGGAGACCCAGGAAAGCTGGTGGTGTGATTCGGTCCAAGTCCAGAGGCTTGAAAACCAACAACCCCATGGTGGGGGTGAGGGGACTTGTGTGAGATCTGAAGTCTGAAGGCCCAAGAACCAGAAGCTGCAATGTTTAAGGGCAGGAGAAGATGAATATCCCAGCTCAGAGAGAGAGAAAATTCACTCTTCCTCCACCTTTTTGTTCTATTTGGGCCTTCAATGGATTGGGTGATGCCATCCACAATGGTGAGAGCAGATCTCCTTTACTCAGTCTATTGAGTAATCAAATGTTAATCTCTTTCAGTAACACCCTCACAGACACACCCAGAAATAACCTTTTATCAGCTATTTGCGTATCTTATAAATCAGCCAAGTTGACCCATAAAAGTAATCATCGCACTTTCCTACATCATCACTTTTAACTTCTGAATGGCTTATTACCATGACACACAAATATGCAGTTATTTTTTTCATTTAAAACAAATTCTCATTCTCCATTTCATTGGCAAAGGGCCCTGAGAAGTAAAGTGGAAGGGAAACAAAGAACACACGGCTGTTGCAATCCATGTGAAGAAATAGTGTATTAAGGAAAAGGGAGTAATTTCCGTGCCCACGTTGCTGATACATCAGACAAGATGATCACATCTTGTACCAACAAGGAAAGTGCCAACGTGGAAGTCATTGGTGAGCCCTGAGAACAATTTGGATGGAGAGATGAGAGCAAAAGTTTCATAAGTGTGGGTTTCCAAAACAATGGAAGAAGAATTGGGCATAGAGAGTTAGCTATTTCAAGGAAAAAAGAAGTGGTGCAGTATTGACAAGGGAAGTGAAGACATTGGTTTTAGATGGTATCACAGAAATTCCATCTATGAACACAGGCAGAAAAGCAGAGTGTGTTGGGTGCAAGCACAGAAGACAGAGAAGGAGCAGCGGGAGTCTGTGGAAGGTCTCTTCTGATTGCTTCGATTTTTCAGAGGGACAGAAATCAAGCTGAGAATGGGGATGAAGCAGGGGACTCTGGGGTATGAAATTAGAAGATATGAAATGGTCTCGTTAGGAGAATATCGTCTGGACACACAGAGTGATTCCAAGCAGCCCATTTTAGGTTGATGGTCATGAACTAAAGGTGACACCAGTCAGCATGATTGTGTGTTTCTTTGGCCACACTCTAATGCGGGCATATAATTAGGTAGAGAGATGAATTTAATCAAGGTTGGAAGTTTTCCAAGAAAGGTAAGAAAAAGTTGAAATTATATGCAAAGGAGTTATAATAGTGATTGACTATGAAATTCATCCTAAGCAAGGAGGGGACTGAGGACATTAAGCAGGCGAGAGACAGTTAAATGATAATAACGCCAGAGGATCAAAGGGTCATAGTGGTACTGAAAGATTCTGGACTAAGAGTGAGCTGTCATTATGGGAAGTGTGGTAAGAATAGGATACACGAAATTTAGACTTTAAAGGGGTTCTATTTACTGACCAGGTCTAGTACCACTCTTGGAAGCAGGTGCCTAAGATAGAGTGAAGGACAAGTACAATACATTCCAGTAGTGTGATATGGTCTCTCTCCTTAGTATCACTGAGTAGCTCTGCTACTTGCAAAATTAAAGGCACAGCTCTATAGCATTTTACACAAGGCCCTTTATGGTTTAACCCACTACCTTTCCAATTTTAAATTTCTACCACTCTTTCTTAACAATTTGGAAATTTCAAATAATCTTATTTTCTCTGAGTATCACTGTTATTTTCACTGCAGCACATCTCTGTATATAAATATCGTCGCCTCTGCCTAAAATGTTTTTTCCTTCCTTGACAGATTAATAAATTCCATTAAACTCAATCGTATGTGAATCTTTTCCTGATTTGTGAGTGTGTGAGATGGACAGATAGACTGTGTATGTGTGTGTGTATTCTCTTATCAAACCATAAGTTCCTTGAGAAAAGAGCCAGCTTGCTCATTTTTGTACATTGTGCCTAACAGAATATCTGAGATAGAAAATAAGCGTATCAAAGATGAATAAGTGGAGAGATGAATACTAACATAGTTTCTCTTCTTGATAAACTGTTCATACTCTGGTACCTAACTGATTTTACACTTTCATTTATGGATATTTCCATAGGAAATCAAAGGCTACTAGATTGATTGAAAGGCACCTACTGCTATTAATATACAGAGGGAAAATAAATTAAGCTTTTCTTTTTTTCATGTTTCTCCATCACCCAAATATCTTCAGACTGACATAACACAGAATGCCAAATGGCCATATAGCTCCCCTGCTACATAAGCTAAGCCCCATATTTATAAAGCATCTTTGTAATACATGGGGGAAAACCCTGTTACAGAAGACTATACATAAGACATTTATTTTGTTATATTAATAATAGGGTCCCACTTAATAATATTTGATTTTTTTTCAAATGGAAAAATAATATCATTAACTGAATATTTTAACTTAATAAAAATACCGTGTGAATATAGGAAGCTATCAAATAACTTCTAAATTCAGCACTTAAGGCACATTTTAATTTAGTACAAAGGGATTTTGGCTTGTAAGACCTACCACTCTATTCAGTAACCTTAGGGGGAAAAACAACAAAAAGATACTGATTCAGGGGATGTGAATCAAAGTAACCATGCTGTGTAATGTAACAGAAGTCCCCCCAAGCCACCAGAGGCATATCCAAGGAGGAAACTTATAGCAAAATCGTCATCTTGTGGCTCAGCCCCTTTCTCTCACTCAAATGTTAGGTGGGATGGTTGGTGTGTGTCTTGCCTGCATATTGGTCATTCTCACAAGTTGCTGCAGTAACTTTATTTGACCAGGACATTTACAAACTGCCCAGAGAATCCAGTTTCTTAATTCACGGCAACCGTTGCTTCTCTATTTATGGATTATAGGTATAACATCATTTCACATTCCATCTTCTTTGAGGGACCAGGAAAGGATTACGAGATTGATTCCTTTGTAATAACATCTAGCCCAGGAGGTGGCTGCTCCAAACAAAATGGTGAAATCCCATCACCCACTCCAGGAGGGCCACTGGAATCCCTCTACCAAACAAATAAGCTTTGCTCTTTCATTTCCATTCCTCACTCAGAGAAAGAAGCCCTGGGTAAACCGTTGAAAAATCTCCCAATACGACACTTTTAGAAATGCATAAAAACACTGATGAGTGTGTGTGTGTGTGTGTGTGTGTGTG
>RJWJ010038187.1:0-15122 GCA_004363605.1 Indri indri
GTACGTCTGGTAGAATTTAGCTATGAATCCACCTGGGCCAGGGCTTTTTCTTTTTTTGCTATTGTTGTTGGGAGACTTCTTATTACAGTTCTAATCTTGCTACTCTTTATTGGTCTGTTTGGGATTTCTATTTCTTTCTGATTCAAACTTAGGAGGTTGTGTTTTTCCAAAAATGTATCCATTTCCTCTAGATTTTCTAATTTCTGTACATAGAGGGTTTCATAGTGGTCATGTATGATATTTTGTATTTCTGTGATATCAGCTGTAATGTCTCCTTTTTCATTTCTGATTGAGCTTATTTGAGTCCTCTCTCTTCTACATTGGTTAATCTGGCTGGTGGTGTATCAATTCTGTTTGTCTTTTCAAAGAACCAACTTTTTGTTTTGCTGATCTTTTGTATTTTTCTTTGTTTGTTTGTTTGTTTCCATTTGGTTTAGTTCTGCTCTGAGCTTTGTTACTTTTTATCTTCTGCTAGCTTTGGGTTTGATTTGTTCTTTTTTGAGTTCCTTGAGGTGTGACATTAGGTTGTTAATTTGGGATCTTTCTGTCTTTTTGATATAGGCATTTAAGGCTACAAACTTCTCTAGTAGCAATGCTTTTGCTGTATCCCAGAGATTTTGAAATCTGTGTTGTCTTTGTCATTCAATTCAAACAATCTTGTCTTTTTTTTTTTAACCACTGTCAATTTAAAGCCTATTTTATCTGCCATGTAAATAGCTACTCCTGCTCACTTTTGGTCTTCATTTGCATAGAGTGTTTTCTTCCACTCCTTTAAGTCCATGAAAATCTTTGCGAGTTAAATGGGTTTCTTGAAGACAGCATATATTTGGGTTGTGTGTGTGTTTTTTTAATCTATTCAGCCAATCTATATTTTCAAGTGGGGCATTAAGACTATTTATATTCAATGTTAGTATTGATTTATGAGATACTGTTCTCTTTATGACATTGACTACTACCTAGTTGCTTTGCTTTTGCTTTCTCCTTTGTGTTACTGTTTTATAAGGGATATGAGTTTTAACTTTCAGATATTTTTACATTGGTAGGTATTGGTTGTTCTGTTCCGTGTACAGGGCACTTTTAAGCATTTCTTGTATAGCAGGGCTAGTGGTGACAAATTCTCTTAGTGTTTGCTTGTCTGGGAAAGACTTTATTTCTCTTTCATTTATGAAACTTAGTTTTGCATGATTAAAAATTCTAAACTGGCAATTATTCTATTTATGAAGACTAAAAATAGGACCCCAATCCCTTCTGGCTTGTTAGGTTTCTGCTTTCAAATTTGCCATTAGTTTGATGAGTTTTCCTTTGTAGGGTATGCTTTCATTTTGCAGGTTGTAGGATTTTCTCCTTCATTTTGACTTTGACAAGACTGACTGACTATGTGCCTTGGTGATATCCTATTTGCCATGAATCTTCCAGGTTTCACATGACCTTCTCGTATGTGGATATCTAAATCTCTAGCAATACCAAAAATGTTTTTGTCAATTATTCACCAGATAGATTTCTCATTCATTTTGCTTTTCCTTCTTCTCCCACAAGGATACCTATGATTCTTACATTTGTTATCTTTACATAGCCCCATATATCTTGGAAAGATTGTTCATTTTTCGTGATTCTTTTTTCTGCATTTTTGACTGACTGGGTTAATTTGAAAGCCTTGTCTTCAAGTTCTGAAATTCTTTCCTCTGCTTGGTACAGCCTATTGTTAAAACTGTCTTCTCTGTTTTGAAATTCCCTAAATGACTTTCATTTCTAGAAGTTATTTTTTTTTCCTGTTTTATCTAACTCTTTAGTGAATTTTTCATTCATATCCTGAATAATTTTTTTGATTTGTGTTGGTTTTCAACTTTCTTGTCAATCCCATTGATCTTACTTGCCATCCATATTCTGAATTCCATACCTGACATTTCAACAATTTCCTTCTGGTTAGAGTCTGTTGCTGGAGAACTATCAGGATTCTTTGCGGGTATCAAAACAGCCTATTTTTTCATATTGCCAGAGTTCTTATGCTGGTTCCTTCTCATCGGAAACCTCTTCTCTCAACTCAAGACAAACAGCTTTGTGATATGCCTGTTCTTCTCTGTGGGGAACTATGAAGAGAGGGAGAGGTCCCTGGATGGTATGCTTGAGTCCTATTTGAGAAGACTGACCAGGCAGGAGGGGAGGGTACACTGTTAGCCTTTAACATTGCTGCTCTCCTGCAACTCCCTTTTCCCCTGTGATTGCCACTGGTGTGGCACAGCACACATGGCACGAGCATTTGCCCTGCCCAAGTCCACTGGAGACAGCATTACCCAGGTGACAGCAGTGGTTGGTGTGCCATTCAGACACCACCAGTGGGTGCCTGGGGTTGCAGGGATTCTCTCTGCCTGGGTCCTACAACAGCTGTGACTGGATGATGCTGTCCAGGCAGTGGCAGTAGGCAATGGGTTTGTGGGTGCCCAATATGCCCAGGTCCCCCAGTAGTGGTGGGGGTACATGGCACACACCCATAGGGTGCACACGAGCACCTGGCCTCCCCATCCCTCCCTGGCATATCAGGGGAGATGGGAGGGTAGCAGTTGAATGTGACCCCTGGTAGATGGAGAAATCTGGGGCTAGGACCTTATAATGGCACCAGATGCAGTGGCAAGGGTTCATAAGACAGCATGACCCTGCTGTGCCTTCTTTCCACAGCTATTCCACTGCACAGTCTCCAGTCAGATCCCCGTGTCAGTCCAGCAGCCTGCTGCAGTAGAGGGGCCCCCCTGTAGATTCGATTGCAATGTCCACAGGGAAGCATGAAACACTGGATCCAATCCTCTGTCCCTCCCCCATGTGCAGGTGCCTTCCCTATGTACCACCAATCCTGCTAAGTGGGTTGCCCCACTTCTCTCCACTTCACTTTGGAAGCCTCCATTGCCTCTCTGTTGCTATTAGAGGACTGGTCTGAAGGTGACTATCTACTTGGCACTTTTGATCCTCTCTGTGAGAACCTCCAGACAAACAAATGCTGACAGATTTTGTCAACACCAAATCTGTCTTACAAGAAATGGTAAAGAGAGTTCCTCATTCTGAAAGCAAAGGACATAAACAAACAAGAAGTCATCTGCAGGTACAAAATACACTGGTAATAGTAAGTACAAAGACAAATACAGAATAGTCCAACATTGTAATTGTGGTGTAAACAATTCATATCTCAAGTAGAAAGACTAAAAGAAAAAACTATCAAAAATAGTAACCATGAAAACTTTTTAGGAGATAGACATTATAAAAAGACATAAATAAAAATAACAAAAATCAAAAAGCAGGGGGATAAAATGTAGAGTTTTCTAGTTTTCTTTGCTTATTTTTTTTCTTTCTTTGTAATCAGAGTTAATTTCTAATCAATTTAAAATAACTGGTTATAAGATGTTATTTGCAAGCCTCATGGTAACCACAAAACAGAAATCTAAACTGTATACACACAAAAAAGAGAAATTAAAACATATCACTAGAGAAAATCACTTTATACCAAGGAAGACAGAGAGGAAGAAAGGAAGGAACAGAGGACCTACAAAACAACCAGAAAATAACAAAATGGTAATAAAAATTCCTCATCTACCAAAAATAATATTGAATGTAAATGGACTAAATTAGTCAATCAAAAGACACAGAGTGTCTGAATGGATAAAAAAAATATGAAACTATATGCTGTCCACAAGTAACTCACTTTATAAAGACACACAGACTGAAAATGAAGGATTTGGTGAAGATATTCCATGAAATCAGAAATAAAAAAGGGCAAAAGCAGCTTTACTTATAGCAGATAAATATTAATATGTTTCAAGACAAAATCTGTAAAAAGAAACAAGGAAGGTCATTATATAATGATAAAGGTGTTAATTCAGCAAGAGGATATAATAATTGTAAATATGCATTGAACATTGGAGCACCCAGATTTATAAAGCAAATATTATTATACATAAAAGACAGACCCCAGTACAATGATAGCTGGGGACTTCAACATCTCTCTTTCAGCACTGAGCAGATCATCTAGGCAGAAAATCAATAAACCTTGGACTTAATCTGCACTACAGACCAAATGGACCTAATAGACATTTACAGAACATATCATCCAATAGCTGTAGTAAACAAATTCTTCTCCTCTGCTCATGGAACATTCTCAAAGACAGAACATATGTTAGGCTACAAAGCAAGTTTCAAAAATCGTATCAAGTATCTTTTCTGATCACAATGGAGTGAAATGAGAAATCATTAACAAGAGGAACACTGGAAGCTACACAAACACATGAAAATTAAACAACATGCTCCTGAACAACCACTCACTGGTAAATGAAGAAATTAGGAAGGAAATTTTAAAACTTCCTGAAACAAATGAAAATGGAAACATAACATATGAAAACCTATGGGGTATAGCATAAGCAATAGTAAGAGGGACGTTTAGAGCCATAAATGACTACATCAAAAAAGTAGAAAAGCTCCAAATAAACAACCTAATAATGTATATTAAAGAACTAGAGAAGCAAGAGCAAACCAAACCCCAAATTAGTGGAATGAAAGAAAAAATAAAGATCAGAGCATAAATAAATAAAATTGAGACCAAAAAATACAAAAGATCAACAAAACAACAAGTTGGTATTTCAAAAAGATAAGATTGACAAAGCTTTCACCCCACTAAGAAAAAGAGAAGACCTCAATAAATAAAATCAGAGATGAAAAAGGAGACATTACAACTAATACTACAGAAATTCAAAGGATCATTGGAGATTATAATGAGCTACCATACACCAATAAATTGCAAAACCTAGAAAAAAATGGATAAATTCCTAGACACATAAAACCTACTAAAATGGAAGCATGAAGAAATACAAAACCTGATAGACCACTAACAAGTAATGAGATAGAAGCAGTAATAGTCTCCCATCAAAGAAAAGCTCATGTCCTGATGGCTTCACTGCTGAATTCTACCAAATATTTAAAGAAGAACTGAAACCAATCCTACTCAAAACTATTCAAATAAACAGAGGAGGGGGCAATACTTCCAAGTTCATTCTGGCCTCTACAAGTCCAGTATTACACTGATAACACAACCAGACAAAGACAAAACAACAACAAAAACTACAAGGCAATGTCTGATGAACACAGATGCAAAAAGACTCAACAAAATACTAGAAAATTGAACTCAATAACACACTAAAAAGATCACTTATCATGATCAATTTGGATTCATCCCAGTGATGCATGGATGGTTCAACATACACAAATTAACAAATGTGATACATCATATCAACAGAACGAAGGACAAAAACCATATGATCATTTCAGTAGATGCTGAAAAAGTATTTGACAAAATTCATTATCCCTTCATGATAAAAACTCTCAAAAATGAGTATAGGGTTTATTAATATTTGATTTGTTTGTTTTGAGGGAATCCTCTATATAAAGTCAGGCAAGGAAAAAGGCAGCTAGAAATAGATGTGAAATTAGTGAGCCAACCATGTCTGCCACAATTATATCTGATACAGCTCCAAAATTATGTAACTAATGTTAAAAATACAACTGGGAGAAGCCCAAATATAAATCTTATTTCTTAACAAAATGCTTGTCATTCATATACTCTTATTAAATTCCTGTTTGTCCAGCACAACTCAAAAAAGACCTTTTTCTTGTGGAGTCTAGTGGGGATAGAGAAACAATAAAACACATACCAGGTCGCAGTAAGTACTATGAAGACAAACCGCATAAGTACAGAAGTAGAGAATTTATGTTCAAGTTATTGCTTTAGACAGGGTATTCAAATAAGGCCTTTTTAAGCAAGTGACATTTGAGTAGTGATGTGAATGAGGTGAAAGAATCATGTAGATATCTGAGAGCAGAGCCTCCTAGGCAGAAGGAACAGTAAGTACTTGGTGTGCTGAAGAGATGATGAGATCAGCGTGGATATAGCTGAGTCAACGAGAGGACAAGTGATCAGCAATACAATCAGAGAGAGTATCACAGTAGGAGGTTGTAGTAAACCCCCCTTTTAGGGGAGTATTTACTGGTTAAAAGTTCTGAGGTAGCCCTGTCACCAAGTTTCTACTGGGAAGGTTAAATCAATGACTGTGTATCAGGTACTCCCAACACATGTTACCTTGTTTAACTCTTAACAACCCACTATAGAAATAAGGAATCTGAGACTCATAACAGTTAAGATTCTCATAGGCTCTACTACAAACACAATATGTCCCTATCATTTAGGCACATGGCCTGCTGGTCCTTGTCATACAATTGTGTTAAAAATGCTGGATAAAGCAAAATTCATTAGATTTATTTCAGAGGATCCACCAGAGCCTTTGTTATACTGATCTGTGTTTTGAGTCTTCAAAAACAGGATAAATAGTTCATAAAGTATTTCTACAATTATTATACTATGAAAACACTGGTTAACATTTTATGAAAAGCGACCTATGGAATACTGTTTTATTTATAGTTCTATGTATGTTATATTTATAGTTGTGTGTATATTGTGCTGATGGTTAATGTGGGAGAAGTATACAAGTATCCCCTCCTCTTCAAATCTATTTGGTTCTTAAGTTCAGACAGCAAGAAGAACGCAGAAAGGAAATGCATATCTCTGAAAATGTGTTGAAATACCTGTATACGGATGAGTGGTACTTTAGACATTTCACCCAAAATTTGGAAAGGTAGTATCTAAAAATACATTTTTATATTCGGCAAACAATTGTAATCTCAAGTAAAATTTTTAGCCTGTTTCTAATTTACAATATAGATTTGGTCTCCTTGAAACAATGAATTGGCAAAGTAAGCATTTTCAGATGAAGGTAATGCTGTTTTTTTAAGATGATAGTTACTCACTTGTATCCAGGCAGATATATCATAAAATATTCATCAGCACAGAACACTTTTAAGACAAAGATAACAGATTCATGACACAGAGCACCATGTTTCATAAGATCACTGATTTTAAAATGTTTCTACCTGCCAAATGATGCCAAATTAATAATTCAGCTAGCTCTAAAATGCCATGATCAATACAATAGCTTTTAACTCAACTGAAGAACAATACTTTAAAAGACAATTACCTTATAAAATAGACTAATCTTGTTTCAAACCAGACACATAAAAAAGCAAGCTTTTCCAAAGAAAGGGCAGTATTTACTAGCAGACAGGAAAATGTAACATACAGCAAAAGCAATTACTATCAGGAGTGAAGTAAGCTGTCTATAAAGCTGAAATGAGCTGGACACAAAATAGCTGAAAGCAATGACTCAAAAATTAAAGAGCACATGAATTATCTGGGGAATGTAACATGCAGATTCTGATTCAGCAGGTAGTAGGCCTAAGATAAGTATGTTTCTAATAAGTTTTCAAGTGATCCGGGTGCTGCTTGTCCGTGGACCCCACCTTGAAGTACGCCCCAAAAGTATACTATTTCTAAAGTTCCTGCATCTATGATGCTGTTGGGAGAATTTACTATATGGGTCAAATAATACTCAAATTATTTTCTTAAAAAAATTGTATTTAACTGGTAGGAGAAGCAATGGTAAATTCTCCAAGGACAAAATCAAAGAGACAAAACACCCATAAAGCAGGAATTGCCACTATAAAATTAATCTTCGAAATTATTAGCCATTTCATCCAACTAATTTTTTAATTAATATTTGAGAATGGGAAGAGATGATTTTAATATTAAGAACTTCAGGGTCTCCTGGGCAATGATTTCATGGATATGACACTAAAAGCACAGGAAACAAAAACAAAAATAAATAAATGGGGATAATCAAATCAAAAAGCTCTGCACAGCAAAGAAAACAATCAACAAAGTAAAACGCAACCATGAAAAGGGAGAAAATATTTGTAAACCACATATCTGATAAGAGATTAATCTCCAAAATATATAAAGAACTCCTGTAACTCCATGGCAAAAAAATAATATTAATAATAAAAACCCAGTTAAAAAATGGGCTGAGGACTGAACAGACATTTCTCCAAAGATGACATACAAATGGCCAACAGATACATGAAAAAATAATCACTATCAATAATCATCAGGGAAATGCAAATCAAAGCCACAGTGAGATGTCACCTCACACTTGTTTAGGATGGTTATTACCAATAGAAATCAAAATACAACATGTTAGTGAGGATGTACAGAAAAGGGGACCATTACACACTCTTGGTGGGAATGAAAAATGGTACAACCGCTATGGAAAACAGTATGGAAAACAGTATGGAAACAGTGTTCCTCAAAAAACATAGAACTACCATATGATCCAACAATACCTCTTATGGATATTTATCTAACAGAATTGAAGTCAGCATTTAATAGAGATATTAGCACCATATATTCACTGCAGCACTATTCACACTAGCAAGTTGTAGAAATGACCCAAATGTCCATGGACAGATGAATGGATAAAGAAAATATACTATATACATACAATAGGATACTATACAGCCTTTAAAAAGAAGGAAATTATTCTCTAAAGATCTGCTGTACAACACTGAACCTAGAGTCAACAATAATGTATTGTGCACTTAAAAATTTGTTAAATCTCATGTTAAGTATTCTTACCAAAACAAACAAACAAAAACAAAAAAACTCCCCAAAAGTCAAAGAAAGATTGAAAACAAAAATCCCACAAAAGAACCTAAGGATCTCTCTCTAAGGAGATGCCAGTCTCCTTGGGTAAAAACTGGGGATGGCTAGCTAAAAGACCTGTCAATCTTTGAGGGAATAATGACAGTATAGCAAATGGATGGCAGCAAGGGTATGAAGTTAAGCAACACCATACCCAGCAATAGTCACTTCAAGGAATTTATCCTGAGGAAATGACAGGACTGGAAATGTTTGCACAGAATAGGTTATATCAGCCAAAAAGTGTAAACTAACAACTACCAAAGAAGGGAATTGGTTAAATAAATTATGGTATATTTATAAAATGAAATAATGTGTGGCCATAAAATATTGATATAAAGCTATAGTTAATGACATGAGAAAATGTTTAGAGATCACTGTTAAGTAAGAAAAAAAGGCTAGAGAACAGCATGAAAAAATTATTCCACTTAAATATTTGCATATATAGGTAGATGAAGGGTAATTGGGAAAGGCTTTTTTGCTTATCTGAATATTCTATTTTGCTTAAAACAGATTACCTTGTTTAATAAAAGCTAATAAAGAAATCGATATATTTTTCCTGAGCACAAATATATTGGTTTTACAGCTACATTCCCAAAATCTTGATCTTAACCTACTTAATCTTTTTGTATGTGATTCAGTTTCCTCACCTATAAAAAGCGGAAAATAACATTACCAACTTCACGGGGTGGTTATAAGAATTCATATGAACTAATAGATGTAATGTGCTTCAAACAGAACCTGGGTCATAGTAAGTGCTATATAAGAGCTGGCTATGATTTTTTTTAATGATTAAACTGGTCTCTGGCTAATGCCATGTCTGATATTATTGTTATAATTCTGCTTTGGCTTCTGACTTTATTAACTCTAGGATCTTTGGAAATAACTAGCCAGAAGAAAAAGTCTAAATCAGAACAAGAATACCATGAAGTGGTCAAACAGCAAGCAAAGCAGAACTTTGTTCCCAGCTACCCTGTGATTTTAAACATGCAGTAAAAAGGATCTTCATGAATTGCTGGTAGGAAGGTAAACGGGTTAAATCTTTCTGAGACACAATTTTGTAATACATTTCAAACCAAGATCTTACAATTTTGCTTCTAGTAATTTAGCTTAAGAAAAGTAGTAGAGATATTTAGAAGACAACGATTTATAATTTAAGGATCCAGTATATAATAAACAAAACTTGGAAACAATCTGTTTTCAACAATAGAATATAGCTTTAAAAACATTTAATACATTCACATATTGCAATTTTATTTAGAGAATATTTAGTGACATAGAATGTTAAATTTTTAAAAACCAAATACAGAACTGGAGATACAATAGGAACACAAAGTTTTTTGTTTGTTTGTTTTCTTTAAAGATTTTCAATTAAAGATGCATAGGAGAGTTTACAGGAAGTCAATAATTAAAATTCCCTGTCAGATACATTTCCTATATCTAGGTATTCTGAGGACATAGTTTATATACCAAAAGAAAGGATATAAATGAAGTGAAGTATATTATTTGGGTCTTTATTCAGGATGCATGCAGCAACTATAAAAATACATCTAGAATCAAGATGTAAGATTTTCTTTTTTTACCAGTAATGCATGTTGAACTTTCCTATTCCTTAAAATAACATAGTTTATTTTTCTCAAAAGTGGCATTTTAAAGTCTTTCAAGCATTTATTTCTTCACCAGATCTGCTCAGTATTTATCAAGGTCCTGACAGGTGCCAGGTGAAAATAAGAATGAGAAATAGTCAATACCTTCAAAAGGCTTAGAGTAAAATCTGTAATCATATAACACATGACTCTCCGTCATGGTTCTCTAGACCAGGAATTTAAATATAGACAAGGGAGAAAATGGTAAGTGACAGTTTTATTTGCTTTTTATAAAATAAAAACAACTTTTTATGGACATTCTACAATGACATAAATTAAGTTTACTTTCTAAACTTAAACTTCAAAACACATAATACAGAGCAAACATATTTTTAAATAATTTGAATTCAAATAGCATACTTTATTATCTTAAATTAAAAATAACTCTTCTAATAATTTGATTTGGTTTTTTTCATATATAGGAATAATATATTTAGGTATATACCTCCCCTTAAGAGTCCCTCTCTTAGACAGAATCCCTCAGAAGTATTACAGGTTGAGTAATCCTTACCTGAAATGCTTAACACTAGAAGTTTTTGGATTTTTTATTTTTTGATTTCAGAATGTTTGCATATACACAATGAGATATCTTGGAGATGGAACCTAAGTCTAAACACAAAATTCATTTATGTTTCATATACACCAGCCTGAATATAATTTTATGTATTTTTTTTAAATGTTTAAGGTATTTTTATTTTATTTTTTTAATTTTTTAAATTCAGGATATTAAATGGAAAGTAGCACCTCTTATATTATCCTGGATAGAGATTGTGCCCATCCTTCAAAGTGAGGTATCACAATGATGGAAAAACATGCACCACATGTACTCACCATCAAATTGGTAAATTTATGTATTTTTAATAATTTTGTAATGAAACAAAAGTTTTGATAGTTGCATTTTGACTATGACCTGTCACATGATCAGGTGTAGAATTTTCCACTTGTGGTAACATGTCGGTGCTCAAAACATTTCGGATTTTGGGGTTAGAGATGCTCAACCTGAACCTCATTGTTAAAGAGAGATATTAAAGGCAGATTCCTTACTAATGCTTGCTCTCAAACAAAAACAAACATTTACTTACAAAATAAAAATTCTTAGAGAAAAATTATTGAGACGCTTTTCATTTAGAATTTATATTGGTTTGATCTTACTATTATATTCTGTTGGTTAGCTATTATTATTAATGCTTACTTTTATTCAGTGTTTTTGTTAAGTGCCCACTCTGTTCTAACTATTTTATATTTATTAGCTCATTCAATCAAGGCCACCACATAAGGTAAGTAGTGGTATTAGACCCATTTTTGCAAAGAAATTGAGGCACGGAGATTTTAAATGTATTTAGGTTATTTAAATAACAGACAATAGGGCTATGATTAAAACCCACAGTCTGGGTCCAGAACACATGCTTATCAGCATTAAAAGTTAGAACTAGAAGTCATCCTTTATAATCTGAAAGAGATAAATTAAGACCTGGATGGATTAAAATGTAAGAAAAAATGAAGCATGCCGACAAGATCTAGCAAATAGCCTTAAAAGGGTAAATCTAAGAGTTATTGGTCTTAAAGAGGAGGCAGCGAGAGACATTGGGGTAGAAAATTTATCCAAAGAAATAACAACAAAAAACTTTCTGAAACTAGAGAAAGATATAAATATTCAGGTAGAAGAAACTAACAGAACATCGAGCAGATTTAGCCCAAACAAGACTACCTCAAGGCATTTAATAATAAAGTTCCCAAAGGTCATGGGTAAATAAGAGGTCCTAAGGGGAAGCAAATAAAAAGAAAAAAAGTAACATAAAAAGGATCTCCAACACATCTGGCAGCAGATTTCTCAGTGGAAACCTTACAGGCCAGGTACACAGGAAGTTTTTAGAAATGCCAATGAAGAGGCCTGTTCCAGACGAACTGAATAGGAACCTCTGGAAGTGGGCCCTGAACATAGGTTTTATTTTAAAATTTCTCGGCAAAATACATTTAAACCAAAAGGCAGTATAGTCTATCAGATAGCAAAGAGCTTTGGGTGCAACCTGTTTTCCAAGGAATTTTCTTACACGAAACGAAAGAAAACTGAGGATTATCTCTCAACATTATGAGGGTCACAATCCTTATGATATATTGTCCACAATGACGGTCATAACTCTTCCCATGCTGTATGAATGTTCCTTGTCAATGTGACTTTGTTGTTAGTCTTATCAAGAGGAAGAATCTCTTTCTCTACCCCACCAATCTGGGCTAGTCTTGCGATTTGCTTTGACCAACACCATGTGGTAGAAGCGATGTTTTGTGACTTCTAAGCCTAGGCCTGATGTGGATTTCAGCTTCCATACCAACCCTCTTGGAAGACAATGTCACCATGTAAAGAAGCCCAGTTGAGTCCCAGATGATGTGGGTGAGAACAGCAGAAGAAATGAACAGCTAATGCTACCCCAAATTGCTGACCAACAGAATTGGAAACAAATATAATTGATATTGTTTTAAGTCAGTAAGTTGTGGGATAGCATATAGTAAGAGATAACTAGTAATCTTAATGGATGTGATAAATATTAAAGACAAAGTAATAATTTCTTCCCTACTTTATAAAAAATAATTTTTATGTGCTCTAAATACTTGTCTATATATTTTAAAACGACAAAGAAAGAAACCAAATGTATAATTGAGCAGACATCTTTCTGTTTTCTCTATTAATAATAACAGGTATTTAGATTAGAACATGAAATGAAGGGCCAAAATATAAAAAATACTCTGTATATCATACAACAAACTATTATAAAAATAATTCTATATCATTTCACACACAGTCTAGATTTTAAAATGTGTGGATTTCCCACTTTGTATTACGAAAAGGCTCACAAGTCTCAAAACTTTTAAAAGTAAGCCTAATACAAAGTATATACTTCAGGTTGAGCATCCCTAATCCAAAAATCTGAAATCCAAAATGCTCCAAAATCTGAAACTTTCTGACCACCAACAACCACAAGTAGAAAATTCATGTCTGACCTCTTATGACAGGCTGCAGTCAAAACTTTATTTCACGCACAAAATTATTAAAGATATTGTATGAAATTACCTTCAGACTATTTACATAAGGTGTTTGTGAAACATAAATGAATTTTGTGTTTAGACTTGGGTTCTATCCCCAAGATATCTCATTATATATATGCAAATATTCCAAAATAAAAAAAAAAGTCCAAAATCCAAAACACTTCTGGTCCTAATCATTTTGGATCAGGAATACTCAGCCTGTCTATGGATGAATCCATGAAATAACTCATAACTATGTAAAGTTTCAGTATATTTCCTTTTCACAAAAATTCACTAAATGGCTCTTATATTAATTCATTAATTTAAAAACTATTTATGGAGTGTCTATATGCAAAGCACTGTGTTAGAGGTTATCCATGGACGACCCACAGACATCTGGTTAATAATTTTTCACTGACTTATAGGAAATATAGTAGAGGAAATAAGGCAAGTTTTGGGGGTACAAGAAACAAAAATTTATGCTTAAATAGGTAATGGAAGACTCCAAGAAAAAGATGTTCTTTTAATTGCACCTTAAGCAATTCAAGAGGATGTTCTGGGATTGGGAGGACAATACAGGCAAGTGAAACCTCAAAAGAAAGCTAAGAGATGAAAAGTGTTCACAGTACAGTAAGCAGTCCAACATGGCTGAAACATTATGTACAAAAATCATGGGTTACAACTGACAGTAGAACAGCAAAGGCCTCAAATGGAAACTTAGATATTAATTTATTCAGTAGACACCTATAGTCAAAGAGATTTGGGAAGATAATAGTAAAAAGAATGAAGGTGGAGCTGTAAACACATTAATACAGATTGCAAAAAAAAGAGAAGAGACTAGTAAAGGAAGCCAAAGGAGAAGAATCTTATCTATTAGTGTAATAAGCAGTAATCCTGGAAGTAACAAGAGAAAGAAAATTAGGAAAGTATGTATTAATATAAGAAGCAAAGGGAAATTATAAGGATAGTAAGTCATTCCATAGGTAGGGGTATGATAATATTACATACAACTTCCCAGATGTCCCAGCATTCAGGAAAAAAAAAAAAACTACTTGTAAGTTAAAACTCAAACCCCGGAAAATTTTTTTTCCTCTTTGTTGTTCAGGATCAAGATAACTTCATGTAAGAAAATTACTTAAGTGGCATATCAAAAACACCAAGAATTGCCCAAAGGCTATTTCCCCAGATATGTCTTCTGCTTCTTGGACGTTCTCACCATTGGCCACTACAATCTCGGGAGACTCCCATAGTGCTTCCTTATTGAATTTCCCTATGGCCTCTCCTGTAGCAATGAGTCCCTAGAGATGGACCACTTGTGCCTAGTGCTTGAGGCTCTGTGCTCCTAACTTTTATGACACATAAGCTATGACTAATATCCAAACCACAGGCCCCTTTAAAAATACTGATGCTTTAAATTGGCCCTTCTAGATTATTTCTGTACAGCAACCCATAGATTTCTATTGTCTCACTTGAGAATTTTTGCTATAATATTCACATAGCCCTACAACTGCTAAAATCTAACCTGCCAGTACTTTCTACACAGTCCTGTTTGCCAATAATTCCTAATTTTTTAGGCTTCCTGACTGTTTAATGTCTCAAAACTTATATTAATAATGATAGGTACAAATGACTGGGGACTTATATAAAATGCACATGTTCAATATTTTGAAAACATTTCTTAATTCAGTCTTACCAACAACCTTATAAGTAATATATTGTAAACTTCATTTTTTGAATGAGGAAACTAAGGCCCAGAAAGGGTAAATAATTCACTTAAGAGATTACTTTGCCAGTGCTGTGTAGAATCTACCCACAAAGCCCGTGGTTTTAAACCA
>RJWJ010038188.1:0-15126 GCA_004363605.1 Indri indri
GCTGCTCTGTCGGAGCTGACCATACCCGCTGCCCACCTGGTAGACAGCGGCAACTACACCTGCGTGGCCTCCAACTCCATCGGCAGGAGCACCCTTGTCATCTCCCTCCACGTCCAGCCTGCCCCGGCCCTGCCTGCACCCCATTCTCTGTCCATCCCCTCGGAGGGCAATGCCTACGTTGACCTGCGGGTGGCCAAGCAGACGGTGCATGGGATCTTGCTGGAGTGGCTTGCGGTGGCCGATACCCCTCAGGAGGAGTGGTTCACCCTCTATGTTGCGTCGGATGAAGCCCTCAGGAAAGAGGTGGTCCACATTGGCCCCGGGATCAACACCTACGCCGTGGATGACCTCCTTCCTGGCACGAAATATGAGGCCTGCCTCAGCCTGGGGGGCCAGCCCCCACACCAGGGCCAGTGTGTGGTCTTTGTGACAGGCAGAGACAGCGGTGGGCTGGAGGCCCGCGAGCGCCTGCTGCATGTCACCGTGGTCCTGTGTGCTGTGCTGCTCGCGGTGCCCGTGGGCGCCTATGCCTGGGCGGCCCAGAGCCCCTGCAGCTGCCGCGAATGGGGCCTGCGCTGCTGTCCTCATCACAGGAAAGCCCCCAGGTGCCCCCGGGCTGCCCCACAGTGCAGGGACCTTCCAGCTGTCTATGAGGACAGTGAGAGGCACATGGACCTGGAGGGGGACGAGAAGAAAGAAGGAGAGGAAGACAGCAGCTGAGCAGCCGGGGCCATAGGATGGAGATGGTGTGGGCCTCTAGCCCCTGCAGCCAACCCTCCGTGTAAGCTCGCTTGGCTCCATGTATTTGTTCAACCAGTATTTATTGAGTACCTGCTGTGTTCCAGGCACTGAACTCAGCACAGGGGTTCAACAGAGGAAAGGGGGACACAGTCCTTATTTTCATGGAGCTAAAGCTAGTAGAGTCCTAGCTAATTACTCATTTTATTATTCATGGTGACTGGAAATTAATCAGCGTTACTCTGTGGATATGCACAGCCCTGTGACACTCCCATGTGCGGGTAACATTTGCATATAACATTTCACATATGTTATCCTGCAAAGGAAGGTAGAATTCTACCCCTTTTTATAGGTGAGGAAACTGCAGCCTGGAAAGTTCAGTGATTTGCCCAACAGCTGGAGGAAGCACCACTGAACAGAGGGTCTAGTCCCGTTGCTGCCTCAGATGTCTGCTTGGTGGTGTTTTTGTGTCTCCCGTTGTTCAGAAAGTGTGACTCTCTGTCTTCGTGACAAACTCCTGATGAGACCATGTAAGTCCGATGTTCCAAAGAGCTGACCCTCAGGACGATGAGACCCTGGTGGGTGATGTGAGTCTCTTCTTGTGGGTGTCTGTGCCCCCGTGAGCAACCCCTGGGGCTGCCAAGCAGGCTGGTGCCGTAAGCGCTGAGGACACAGGATGGGCTGAACCCCGGCCCCAGGCTCCAGGGGCTGCCGGGAAGCAGAGTCTTGAGAGGCACACCCAGAAGGAAGAGCATCCATGTGAAATCACGTGATTCTGTTTATCATCTGTCTATTGTCTATTTTTTTTTTTTAAACAAAGAGGAGGCTACCCACTGCTGACTCTCACCTGGTCCCATAGGATTTCGAGCTTTGGGTTTATTTTTCTCAGCCCCATGTCCCCCACACCTTGGTGTCACATAACAAACACAACAAATGTTTGTTACATGAATAAGAGAGCAACCTGCCCTTTTCCCCGAGGCACCGCCGCAGGCCCTCCTGCGGAATCCGCGGGAGCTTGTCGTTTCCTCTTAGCCGGGCTCAGGTGGAGTGGAGGAGCCCCCAGACCCCCAAAGTCAGCTCAGCGTCCCTCTGGGCAGCCCTGCTGGGGGAGGACTTTCCCGGGATTTAGACCTGCATCGGCTTCCCTGCAGTTTCTCCCACTGGCCACAGGGAAATCCCCTAAGGATGTAAATATAAGCTGACCTCATTTTGACATCCCCGCATGTGTTTTCTCCCTCCCTCCCACCTCCTCACCAGTTCTACCATCCTTCTAGCACCTTGAAGTATGTATATCACGGCCTCCAGGGAGCCCTCCTTGATGGCACATCTCTTGGTGGGGGGTGGGAGGGGTGGGGGGGGTGGAGTGCCCACAGTGTCTCTGTTTGTCGTGAGCCCTTTGGGGACAGAGGCTGCCCTTCCTCACCACGGCCATGAGCCCACCCCGTAGAGTACCTGGACTGTGTTGGTTACAATATATTTTTAAAAATTGAAGATAGCTCTCATATTCTGACCAACAGTCAGAATTTCTTTAGATTCTACTTGTTTATTTCTTCTAGGCATTAGAACAAAAACCACTTTTTTATGGAAATTTTTAATCATATCGAAAGTAGAGACCATCTTTTTCTTCCCCGCAGTCAGCTTCAACAAATTTTAACATTTTCAGTCTTATTTCATCTGGTCCTTGCCCTCAACTTTTTTTCTAAACTGGAGCATTTTAAAACAAATACAAAGCTTCATACCAGTTTACCTGTAAGTATTAATATTTTAGTTTGAACTCTAATAGATGAAGAAGTTTTTAAAAACATAACCACGGGCCGGGCGCGGTGGCTCACGCCTGTAATCCTAGCACTCTGGGAGGCCGAGGCGGGCGGATCGTTTGAGCTCAGGAGTTCGAGACCAGCCTGAGCAAGAGCGAGACCCCGTCTCTACTAAAAATAGAAAGAAATTAATTGGACAACTAAAAATATATACAAAAAATTAGCCGGGCATGGTGACGCATGCCTGTAGTCCCAGCTACTCGGGAGGCTGAGGCAGAAGGATTGCTTGAGCCCAGGAGTCTGAGGTTGCTGTGAGCTAGGCTGACGCCACGGCACTCACTCTAGCCCGGGCAGAAGAGTGAGACTCTGTCTCAAAAAAATAAAATAAAATAAAATAAAAATGTAACCACGATGTTATCATCGTTTTTAAGAACATATATTTTTAAATTATATGAACACATATATTTTTAGACATGCACATGTGTACAACAACACACAGACACATACATGTAATGTAGTAGAGAATTTGTTTATGAGGAATTTTTGAAGGAAAGTGGTTGGAGCAAGACAAGAGCGTGCACTTCCATTGGCCTCTGTGTGCTTCCTTCTACAGGGATCAAGGGTGGTCTTCGGGTCTGGGAGGGTGCAGCATCATGAGGTGGCCTGGGCTGCATGAGGGTGGGGTGGGCATTCTGACCCTCACTTCCAGCAAGGGAAGCTGGGTGGCAGCCGTGGACAGAGGGCTCAGGAGGAGAGGAGCGAGCAGGGCAGAGTCAGGAGCATGTCGGGGGGCGTGGTGGGGTTTAGCTGCCTCTGTGAACATGGAAATTTAGGGAGAAGGGACATGGTCTAGAGACGATTTCTGGGAATCTGATACTTTTTAAGACCCTTGAGCTGCCCCTTTAAAAACCCTAGAGTAAAGATTCACATTACTCAGATTGAGTAGGCAATTTGACAGTAACAATAAAAGAATAGACTCTGGAAGCCAGTTTCCTGGGCTTTGCTTCTTACTGGCTTTGTGACATCTGGGAAGTTACTCACTTTGTTTGTGCCTTAGTGTTCTCAGCTGTAAAATGGGGATGATAATAATAGTACCTATTTCTTAGGGTTGTTCTGATCATTATATGGGTTTTTTTTACATGTAAACTCTCATAACAATGTCTGGTACATAGTAAACCCTCGATAAGTGTCACAATAATAAATGCTACCATCACTTAAGGCGTCTATGTCAGTTTGTGCTTTCTTTGAATGTGACTCAGCATAAATTTCGGGCCATTTGTAACATCAGATCTTATTAGGGCTACATATATGTGTGTATATTTATACATACATGTGTAAGGACATGGTATCTATGCTGATATCCTTCACATGTTCTATTTAATTCATGCTGAAAAGATGCTACAGTTTTAGATTTAGTTGTTGTGCTCTTGGAAACCTTATGTATTTAGAGTTTAGACCATGTAATTGTAAGGCTAGTGCCTTTGATTCAGGAGACATTTGTAAACAGGGCTACTTGCTTTTATAATGAAGCCATCTCTAGTCCCAGGACTCTGCTATTAGCAATTCAAGGGAAAAATGTTGTGCTTTTTCTCTTTTCTTCTTTTCTTTGTCTTGTTAGAGCTTCTATACCTATCACCTAGAAGAGAGCCTAACACAGATGATATACTCCAAAGATGCGTCACCATAGAAATGACGGAGTGAATTACCGAGTAATGAATAAATGACTGGACCTCATTCAGCCAAAAAGGTGCACTTGCACAATTTCATAATGTACCACAGATGTCCCCAACATCAGCCTGTTGCTATGCTACTTCACTGATCAGATGATGACAGCTTAAGCCATGAGCACCTCATTCTGGACACTAGGCCCTTCAGAGCATTCCCCTCGAGTTATTTCTGAGTCTCCTACGGGGTCCTACATGTGCCCACATACCAGTCTGCTTGCCTTAGTGCTCATGCCGCATCTTCTCCATTCTCCCTGTCCATCTGCCAGGGCCAGGGCCCTTGAAGACTGTCAGGGGAGCATCACTGCCTGCCGACAGATGCCGGCACCCATGCCAGGTGTGCTGGCCCCAGATTCTCTCAATGCCTCCAGTCCTCAGAGAGAACTACTGAAGTCCTTAGAGAAGCAGAGCACGGTGGCTCCTCCCTAGCTCCTGCCACACTTTGCAGCCGGTCTTGGAGGGAGAACTGCTTCAGGACAGAGGCCCTCGGGTTCTCTTGGGGACAGCTCATCTCTCCTCCCTCCCTCGGAGTGTGGATGCCCAAGGGCAGGCTACAGGCTGCTCGGTCACAGATGCTCTAGCTCCTGCCCTGCCGTCGTCTGCTTCCCTGCGCAGCCACTCTCCCCTCTTCTCCTAGCACAAAGTGAAGACTCTGAGCCTATCGATGGGGGCGAGGATGCTTGGAGGGGGCCCCTCGTCCAGGACATGGTGCTCTAGCATGTGAGCCACAGTCCTAGCAGGTGTCTGCTGAGTTCGTATCAGTAGATACGAAGCCAGTGCCAGGTGCTTTACACGTATTAGCTCTTGTCATCCTCACAGCAGCCTTTCTTTGCACCCTGTAGTGATGAGGAAAGCGGAGCCCACAGAGACTTTGTTTCCTGCCCAAAGTCACACTTAAGTGCTAGAACTAGAATTTAGACCTAGGGCTGTCAAACTGTAAAGCGCTTTGGTATTTCATATGATTAGAGGGTCTGAGCTCAGCCATGGGAGGAAAATGAGTTCCCTGAGTCACATCTGTAGACTGTCCATGAGGCTAAAGCTCCAGCTTAGGCCAGGAATGGCTGAGCCTGCGCAGTGTGCCATTCCTGCCCCCAGCCCTCTACTTGGCGGCCTAACATCATGCCAGCTTGTAGGTCCAGGCCTGACCCAGTGCCACTGAGCAGGCAGCCCCTCGGCCCGTCATGCTGTTCCCTAATGTGGAGATTTGGCTGATCGCATCCCATGGGCGGGGGCTCCTCCAGCGCCGACCACATTTGCTGGTCCCTTAGGTTTGGCTGCAACACCCTCCTTTTTGCCAGTGTGGCTCGTGCTGGCTATAGCACTTCCCCGTCCATGGCCAGTATGAAAGACTGGCTCTGCCTTGGTTCAAGTTCCTGGCTGGTGTAGGAGCCCACCCCACTCCCAGGGCTCACATGCTGGCCTGAGCTTCTAGCCCAGATGTCTCCACAACCACTGTCCCAGAGATGACCCTGCCTCCCAGGCTCCCACGCACAGGCCAGGCCCCCCAATTCTCACCCTTGCCTCAGATCCCATTTCTCTCCTAGCAGCCCTGTCTGGGCTCGTCCTGCTTGGGAGAAAAGCCCAATCCAGGTAGACAAGGTCTGTTAGAACAAAATTTTTCAGCCTCCCTCAGAGTCAGACTTGGGAGTCAAAGAATAGATCCACCCACAAAGGGGCCAGGAGGCAGGCTGAGCTTGGCTGTGTGTTGGGAAGGTTGGTCTCCACGGGTCAGCAAACACAAATGAAAGCAGGGAGCCGGAGGCCAGCTCGGCCTTTGGTTAATAGATTTTATTTACCATTTACAAAAGAGGTGGATTGCATGCGAGTTGTAAGGATGCTGTGTTCCCTGAAACACAGGCTGCAAAGTGTTCAGTCTGGGATGCTGGCTTGCTAGAGACCACCTCGCACTTAACACTGTCCAAGTCAGGGACTGCAGAAGCCTCTGCACACCGGCACATCTCAGTAACAAAACAGACTCAGAAATCAAGAAAACCACATGTGTATATAATCTTTAAACAAAATCACTGATGTATTCTAGGGGAGTTATTAGTGAGTGGAGCAATATGCAGAGAACTGTTTTACTTTTCTCTCCCTGTGTACATGTCTAGGTTTCCTTAGAGCAGGTTCCTTAAACCTCTTTGTATTGACCAGAGAGAACTTGCGTGATTTCTCTCCTGGCGGAGTGTGTCAGTAGGTGACGAGGTGCGCCCCAGCTAGAGGAAGATGCCAAGGAGCTGGGAGCCCTCAGACCAGATCCCTGCTACCAACCTGCTGTATGGCCTTGGGCAAATCACTCCTCTCTTGGGAAACTGTTTGCCTCATCTTGGCAAAATGAAGGCTTGGACCGGATGTTGCTGCCCAGCTCTGGTTCTCTCTGACGGTGGCTGACCAGGGCCGCACAGGGCATGGGGGGATGGGAGAACGGAAGGGGAGGTGTGTGAGTCACAGACAGTGCCATCATCCAGTGACAGTCCCAGACCCAACACAGTGCCTCCCGGAGCACTCAGCAGAGTAGCTGTGAGACTCCTAATACTTTCTGGAAGAGCTGCAGACTCCTAATATTTTCCGGAACTAGTCTGCAGAAAAATACTGTGCACTGATGCCCCTTCTGAACTTAGTCAAAGCCCCCATCACTGCTACTGTCTTTGCTCCTCACCCTAGGCCTGCAAGTGAGGCAGACAGGGCTTACTTTCTTTTGACAGTTGAGGGAAAAGATGATCAGGGAGTTTAAACAGCTTTCCCAAGGTCACGCAATGTGAGCAGAAGAGCCAGATAAAAACGGAAGTCTCCCCAGACCTCAGTCCTGATATCCATCTACCACCCTGAATTGTCTCTTCAAGGATGACCGGGGGGCCAGCTCTTTGGAGAGGGGCCTGACACTCTTCCAGGTGCCTTTAGGGTGACCATAATGGTTCCAGCTTGGACATTTCCGGGTCCAGGGCAGTCCCGGCTGAGGACATCTGCCCTCACTGTTGGCAAGGCCCATCTTCCACCTCCATGTCCCTGGTCCCTCATGGGCATAGCAGGGACCCCCAGACTCTGCCCAGATGCCATGCTCCCTCTTTCCAATGGTGTTCAGGCACAGCCCCACAGCCAGTGTGAGTTTTCAGTGCACCTTTGCCCTCCCTGTATTTGTTGTGCCTGTATTTGCTCTCCCACAGCTTGCAAGGTTCACTGACCTCCAGCCCAAGCCAGGGTGAACCTTCTCTTCCTGCTCCTGCTCCCAGCTGCAGGCTTCAGGATCCAGAGTCTAGTCGCTCTTGTTGCATGTGGCCAGGGCCCTGTTCCTTGACTAAGGACAATGAGATCCCAGTAGGACCCAAGGGACTATGAGCTCTGGGGTTGAGCTGGCGCCTTGTCAATGGCCAGCCCTGGAGAATGGGGAGCAATGTAGCTGCGTCAAGGACTTGGGTCATGGGGAAGTGTTTGCCAATTGCATCCCGAGAAACCTCTTGCCCAAGGCCTTGTGCAGAGTCCTGTGTATGGGGGTGACACCATTCTACAAAACATGGGTGACCTTAAGGAGCAGAGGGTGGGAAGCATGGTCCAAGCGGTGGAGTGGTGGGGGTCGGGGTGAGGGGGACAGGAAGGGCCACAGGACACACTCTAGAAGTAAGCCTTGTTGTGCTTCTCAAACTTTTGCTTGAGCTCAGAGACCAGAGTTGCCTGGGTGGGGTTTCCCACGGTTTGGGGTTTTGGTGACAGCTGGTGCTGCTGGGGAGTGAGTGACCCAGAGACTGTGGGCACAGTCCACTGGGCCGTGCCCGTGCTGGGCGCCGTGCTGGGTGGTGGAGGGAGGGCCGGGGCTCTGGGCGGCAGGGAGCTTTCTGGGCTGTTGTTGTTGCAGTTCTCATTGGGAAGATCCTCTTTGAGCATGAACTTGGCAGCAGCCTTGGCCCTCCTGGGCTTGAGCCACTCCATGCGGATGGCGCGGGGCGCAGGGCCGGACCGCTTGCGGAGCACACGCCGCACAGGCAGGACCTTGTTGGACTTCTTGTTGCGCCAGAAGGTGGCAGTGGAGATGAGGACGGTGATGGCCACGATGGTGGCCATGATCCCGGCCAGCACACCTACAGCCTTCATGGGGTTGTCCTTGGTCTGTATCAGGAAGGCCGCCATGGGGCTTCGGGCCAGCGTCTGGAAGAAAGAGCCACCCCTGCACTCAGCTGTTCCTGCCTGGGCCCTGGAGGACAGAGCAGGGCATGAGCTTCCTTAAGCCTGATGGCTTTTAAACTTTCTGGAGTCAGGACCCCTTTGAGAATCTGCTAAGACCTATGGGCCTCTGTCTGGGAAAATGCGCATGGAGAGACAGAAGTGATGCAAACAACGTCTTTCTGACTCAGAACTGGACTCTGTCCTTTAGAAAGTACGATATTGCTTACCTTTGATTATGAGGGGCCCTATCCACCCACAGGATCAGGAATCCTTTAAGTGACTACTTTTCTGCTAGGCACTGAGCTGAGAATGACACATAATGATTTTATTCTGCCTTCACCCGTGTGAAGGAGGCATCATCGTTATCATTTTACAGGAAAGGAAATGGAGGCTTGGCCAAGCCTAAAGTCACACTATTGATAAGTATTGGAACTAATCAGCACAGGCCGCCTTTATAGCATTGAGTGTCTTTTGGAGGAAGCCCAGAGATGGTCCTCCTCCCTCGGCCCACGTTGCAGAGGCCTGAGCTGGCCCTTTGACCCCTTTTCCTGGCCGTGGCTTGTACCCACCTCAGTGTCTGTGATGTCGATCTTGAGTAAGGCTGTGGTGCTGAAGGAGGGGGAGCCACGGTCCTTGGCCTGCACCTCTAGGGACCACGTGCAGTCCCCGCTCTGCGTGATGTTGTGCAGGGCATCCAGGGAGCGGATGGAGTTCTTGAGCCAGATCTCCCCCGTGTGCGCGTCGATGTCGAACACGTTGACCGGCTCTGCCCGGGTGATGGAATAGTCCACCAGGTTGTTGGGTTCTTCTGCATCCTCGTCTGTGGCCTGTGCACGGGGAGATACAGACCCGAGGTGAGCTTTGGGGACCAGACCTGTGTATATTGCTAAATCAGAGATCCTATGGGGCTTGCTGGGTTGATGAAATTTCACCCCAAAATAGGACTCCTTGAGATAAAGAATATTTTTAATTAGAGGCCCATAGAGATCAACAAGCCTTGGAAGTGGCTTTCCCTCTTTCTTCATAAAAAAACAGACCCATCAAAAAGAACAATCAACTTTCCTTCCCCTCCCTGTTATCTCAACATATTGCAGTAAAGAATATCAAGAATGCAACCAGACCTGGCCCGAAATGTTGCTTGGGTTAATTTAATTTCCAAAGGGAATCATTCACTATCTGGCTCCCCCAATCCGTTCATTCTTCCAAGTATCTATTCATCCTCCTCAGTCACCATTTATTGCCCCTAAACAGAATTACTCATATTCCTCATCTCCCCCGCCCCTACAATGAGGGTATATAGATTTCTGGACCCCACTGGGATACTGAGCAATCACGCTGTGATTCCCCCCATGTGCTCAGTAAATAAATCTCTTTCTCTTATGAATCTGCCTTATTGTGAGTTGATCTTAAGGAGAACCTTTTTGGGGGTTAAGGGGAGGCTTCCCCTCCACCCCACAGTTGCTAAGTGACTTGTCCAGGGATACAGAGGTAGAAGGAAGGGACCCGGGATTCCAAGTCAAGCCTGCTGGGTTTCAGAGCTCTCGCCTTTCTCCAGGTGGAGAAGACAGCGAAGGCAGGGGGAGCCGCTGCCCTGAGCGCAGCAGAGCAGCGAGGGCGCTAAGGCGAGCCCAGCACTGAACCCCCGTTTGTATTGCGGAGAAAACGGGCTCCTTCTCAGAGGTTACTGCCAGGTTGGGGTGGGCACAGGGATAAACAGAGTACCTTAAAGTCCCCCGTCCATGGTAGGAATCCAGTAAATTTTCTTTTAAACTAAACTCTTATGCCCCCGTGTCTTTTGCAGCTGCTGGAACCAGGCTTTCGGGGGGGGGGGGGGCAGGCACAACTGCCTCTGAAACCCACCTCGATTTTCACCGGTGCCCCCAGCACCATCATCTCCTTCTGGATGCTCTTTTTAAACTGCGGGTAGTGGTCATTGACATCCAGCAGGGTGACGAACACCTCGGCCAGGCTGTGCTTGCCCTCCACGTCCTCCGCCTTCACGTAGAAGTTGTACCTGGCGGTGGCCTCAGCGTCCAGGCTGGCCCAGGGCTGGGTGTAGATGAGCCCGGTGGTTGGGTGGATCATGAAGCTGCCAGGCACAGAGAGTGCAGACACGGGTGTGCATGTGTACATAGACGTGTGCATGCACGTACACACACACTCACACACGCACACACGAGCTGCCCCCAAAGCGGCAGTGAGGCATCACACAGCTCCCAGGTGTCCCACCGGCTCCCTCCCCTCCTTGCAGTCTGACTGGGGGAGGCAGATCCGCCTGTGAACTCACCCGTCTGTACTATCACTGTCGAGCTTGACGACCCCGTGGCAGTCCTTCCCTCTCCTCCCATGGCCTGCCCCCACCCCGGCCCAGCCCTGTCTCCAGGCCATGACAGTGACCTTCCTCGCCGACTGTGTCCCTCAGGCTCTCCACTGCTCGCCTCCCCAGCGCAGGCTCCTATCCCCGCCACGCCCCTCCACCCTCAGCCTCCCCAGCCCCTTGCCTCAGGCCCCGTCCCAGGTTCTGGAAGGACTTACAGCTCCGCCCCAGTCCCATAGATGGAGTATTTGACTTCGCCCCAGGGTCCTGTGTCCGGATCCATAGCCTGGAAGAGAGAAAGCTCCTGGTGGCGCATGGTGGCACCTGCCTCATTGTCAAGGCATGTTGGCAGCTTTTGTGTCTGAGGGTTGCTTTTAACCAGCAAAGCAAGGGAATTTGGGGGTTGTCCCAGCTGGGGAGAAACTGATCTGGAGGCCTGCGCTGGAGCCCTCATTTTCCTCCAAGGAGTTGTCACGTGTTGAAGGAACCAAACAGTTTAGATCTGGAAGGAATTTATTCCTCCTTCATACATGAGGAAGGAGAAGGAGACGGGTCCCGTGCCCTGTGTCCAGGTTTACACATACGGATGTCCTCACTGCAGTCCTGTGAGGTGATGGTGTCCCCATTGTATGGGTGAAGAAACTGAGGCCAAGAGAGAGCAAGTACCTAGTCCAAGGACAACTAATGAGTGTGGGCTTTTCGATTCAAGCGGAACCTGGATTGGTTTCACTTCTCAAGGCCCCTTACCCCACCCTGGTTCCCGGGCCAGTCCCCAACCCACCGTGACGGCCACCACGTTGGAGCCCCCTGGGGCATTCTCGGGGATCCTGGCAATGTAGTAGTGGGAGGTGAACTTGGGGGCATTGTCATTGGTGTCCAGGAGCTGGATCACAACATCTGCCGTGGAGCTGAACTTCTCTGGGGTGTTCACCTCGATGGCCAGGAGCTGGGAAGGAAGGAAAATGGGGACTTCACTGGTCGGAGTCACCCCGCGGAGACCGTGCCACCTCCGTCTCCCAGGGCTGCTCTAGCACCCACCTGCCGTGTCTCCCGTTCTGACTCACAGCTGCCACTGTCTGCAAGGGCCACCTGTAAGGCCCCACGTCACGCCCCGCTCCCTGCTGTGCCAGCTTTCTGATCACTCCCATTTGCAGGGGCCCCGTTTCTTTTGTTCCACTGAGCTGCACCTTCCCTTCTAGTTCCAGTCGCCTGACTATTCTTATAAGTTTATTTCTCCGGATTAAAACCAGCATAATTTTGTCAAGGCTTCTCACCACCTCTCCAAAGGAAATTCTAAGGGAAAGTTGATTGGGGTGGCATTGAATTCTTTATTAACTTAAGGAGAATTGGCATTTTTTAAACACAGTATGTCTTTACATTTCTTGCTTTCTCGACATCCCTTTGTGAAATTTCACATTTTTTGACATTTAGATGCTGCCTGTTCCTTGTTACAGTAATTCCTACGAATTTTATCTGTTGGTGGTTATTGTAAAAGAAAATCTTTTATTACATTATATTTTCTTTTTTTTTAATTTTTTTTCTTTGCATGGTATGTATGACTCCACATGTTTCCTTATTGTTATTTTCGTATGTAGAAAAACTATTGGATTTTGTGTATTAACTTTGTAATCAACCACGTTAGTAATTTTGCTGTGTTTTGAATAGTTTTTCAATCCTTTCTCTTAGATTTGTTTTTTAAGCAATCACACCACCTATAAATAATGATATTTTGTCTCTTCTTCCTTTCCAATGTTTTATTTCCTTTCTTTATCCAGGAATAATGTTATTATAGGAATCATGTTAAATAATAGTGGTGCTCGCAGGTATTCATGCCTTGTTCCTTGCTTCATAGGCTGCTTTTTGTATTTCACTTTTAAGCACTTTGCTGGCTATAGGTGGATATGCATATGCGTGTATAATTATAAATAATGGTAACAATTTAAATAATATCCATGAAGTATTTATTTTTCTTTTTAAAAATATATAACTTGTATGTTAATATATAAAATGCATTTTATATACACTTGTAATTTTACATAATTATGGATGATGTCAAAAAAGTATTTTTTCCCTCTTATGCTAAGGTTGTCATCAGAATAAGATGACAGACGTCAAAGGCCTATGAGAAAGCATAGGCCTTTGACATCTGTTTGACAACTGTTTGATAATCAAACAGTTTTTCTCTCTCCATCTATTAACATGGCAAATTATGCTGGAAGTTTTTCTTTGCATTCCTGGGGCTGGTTGTGGTTTAGAGGGCAGTTCAGTGACGCTGAGCTGAGAGTAGCCTGCAGAAGGCTCTGTGTAACCCTCATCTTCCTCCCCCACCCCCATTCCCCAATATCCCATCGTGCCAGGGACAGAGAGTCAGGGAAGAAAAGCATGGGGCCAGGGAGGGCCGGAGTGACAAGAGATTCCCCCTCAGGAACGAATTGTGATGCTGGTGTGAGCTCCTGGGAGCCCCACCCCTTTCAGGGCAGCACAAAGCACCACCTACCTTGAAGGTTAACACTTTGGATTTTTCAAAGTCAATGGCAGCTGAGTTCTCCACAATGATCGTAACTTGAGCTTCGTTCAGGACTGTCTGTGGGACCACTCGGAAGATGCCCCCGGGTCCCACCAGCCGCAAGTTGAATTTGGCATTGGCTCCCTGAGCGATAGTTTGTAGATAGGAAAGAGGGAAGATAAATGAGAATAGAATTTTATTAATATATGTTTTATGCTATACAGAAGGAGCTTTTGTATGCCCTTAACCCTGGGAGGGTGAGTATTATTACTTCTCTCTATAGGTGAGTTGATCAACGATCAGAAAGTTTAGCAAGTTATGAGGATCGAGCCAGGTAACAAACATAGAACTCTGAGCCCTGTGCAGGTCACATTCACAAATGCCTATGTGGCTGGCCAGATGCAGATTTGCTTTTGTTGGACTGGCTTTTACTTTTGACCTGACTGTTATTGCCTTTCGGTTAAGCAGATAGTCTTTGGTTGGCTACTCTCCCTCTTGGTTACACCCTCCTGTTTCATTCGTTCTGTGACCTGCCTGGCTCTGCCACATACGCAGTGGAGGTTGATGCAGACCTAGTTAGCTTTGGGACCTTGGCCGCGCGCCCTCTGCAGGAAGGTGGGGTAGAGGGCTGCACCACGCACCTGGTCGGAGTCGTTGACGGTGATCTTGAGGCCCCGTAGGATCTCACCCTGGGGCGGATGCTCGTTCATGGACAGCTCAAACCTGTTCTGGGGCCCGCTCTCGCCGTAGAATGTCGGCGGGTGGTTGTTGAGGTCCACGATCCTGATGGTTACTGGGACCATGGCCTGAGCGGCTGGGCTCCCCACAGAGCTGACCTCGGTCACCTGGGGTGGGGACAGGTGGCTATGGCTATGTGCAGGCGGGCTCTTGAGATGCCTCCAGTGATCCTACTCTTCGTGCCCTTGTATAATCCTCTCTCCTTAAGCATGGCCTGGCCTCGTGACTTGCTTCTAACTGATAGCATATGGCAAAGATGATGAGATCTCACATCATGATTAGATTACAAGAGACCAAAACTTCGTCTTGATAGCGGATGAAGCAGGCAGTGATGCTGGAGAGGCCCACGTGACAAGGAACTGATGGTGACCACTAGCCTGCAGCCAACCAGAACCTGAGGCTCTTAGCCCAACAGCCCACAGGAACTGAGTCCTGCCAGTAACCAGGTGAGCGTGGGAGCCAATCTTTCCCCAGTCGAGCCTTCAGATGAGACCCGGTCCTGGCTGACAGTCTTATTGCAGTCACAGGAGAGACCTTAAAACTAAGACCCAGCCAAGCTGAGCCCAGACTCCTGACCCACAGAAACTGCGAGATATGCATGTGTGTTGTTTTAAGCAGCTAAGTTTGGGGTAACTTGTTATGCAGCAATGGATAAACAATACAGGCCGCGAAGCCAGGGCTGAGAGTCTACAGTCATGAACCATGTGGCAAATATCCTATGAGCCTCTTCGAAGCCTCTTTTCCCTTGTTCTGTGAGTATGCCTGGTCTTATCCACCCTAAAATGACCCTCCCCCTCCTTCACACCCTCACTGCTGTCCTGACTCTTTCCCTTCTCAGAAGCCCACGGCTGCCATTTCCATCCCTGCTTCCCATTCTCACCCCATGCCCCACGCAGACAGTTCACACTGACTTCCACGCTGCATCCAGCACTGTGCTCTGTTCCCTTGGCCAATGTGACTGTGCTCTCTGCAGGTCCTCCTCAGCCTCTCTGGCCCCTCCCGGGGGGTCTCCTTCCCTGGCCCCTGCCCCCCTGCTCACTCTCAGCCCCCTCCATGGCTCCTCCGGCAGTGCTCGGTGACTGCTCCTCTCTCCCTGCAGCCATTCTCTCATTCCCCGCCCCCCATGCCTCTCACAGCTGCCTGTAAGTTGACGCTCTGTCCCCCAAGTTCCAAACCTGTATGCCCAAGTTT
>RJWJ010038189.1:0-15105 GCA_004363605.1 Indri indri
TAAATAGGGAGATATACAGAGACATGTACTATTTTCTAATTTTGGCTTGGAAACTATGGTCTTGAGCTTAAATAGATTAATAACTGCCCTGCTGCCCTATGACATCAACATTTTAAAGTTTGACTAGTGTTACATGATTTTAACTTGTCTCAACGACCTGCATAAGAAGTTTTACGCCTTCAAAACTCTTCCTATGCAAACGTCGAAATTTTTTAAATTTATATTTTCAATTCTGAAATAATCAAAGATGATAGAGATGATAGAATGATAGAGGAAAAAAAATAAACACCCATAGTTCTAACAACCTAACACAAATGATCGAAATATCTGTATTTTCGGCCGGGCGCGGTGGCTCACGCCTGTAATCCTAGCACTCTGGGAGGCCAAGGCGGGCGGATTGTTTGAGCTCAGGAGTTCAAGACCAGCCTGAGTAAGAGCGAGACCCCACCTCTACTAAAAATTAGAAAAAAATTAATCAGCCAACTAAAAATATATAGAAAAAATTAGCTGCGCATGGTGGCACATGACTGAAGTCCCAGCTACTTGGGAGGCTAAGGCAGAAGGATCACTTGAGCCCAGGAGTTTGAGGTTGCTGTGAGCTAGGCTGACGCCACGGCACTCACTCTAGCCCGGGCAAAAGAGTGAGACTCTGTCTCAAAAAAAAAAAAAAATCTGTGTTTTCTATAGTCTTTATAAAAACATGACTATAGGTAGTTGTAGTCAGGGAGTTGTACAACTTTTATACTGGTTTTCCCCTTTAATATTTATCATAAGCATTTTAAAATATTTCTATATAGTTTTCTTACTTAAAAAGTTATAAATGGCTATATAACACCATACCCAATGAATATAGCCTCATGTATATAAATATACCTTTATCATTGGACATTTGTTCTTTTTGGTATTTCATCATTATAAACAGTGTCTTGATAGGTAGTTGTAGTATGGAAATTTATTTCTATTTTATGTTTTTCTCATGATAAATTCCAAATAATCATATCCTGAAAAAAAGAAGTATCTAAATGATTATGGATAGATATGCGTATCGATTGTGTATGTATGTGTGTATATATATCTCTAAATATCCATAACTATCTATATCTGTCTGTCTACATGGTTTCCTAAAGAATTCACATTATGGTTTTGAATAAGTTGCTTAGTATGCTTTTGAGCTCACGTCTGTAATACCAGCACTTTGGGAGGCCAAGGTGGGAAGATTGCCTTAAGGCCAGAAGTTTGAGACTAGTGTGGGCAACACAGTGAGACCTCCCTCTTTACAAAATATTTAAAAATTAGCCAGGATTGGGGGTGCATGCCTGTAGTCCTAGCTACTTGGGAGGCTGAGGTGGGAGGATTGCTTGAGCCCAGGAGTTTGAAGTTATGGTAAACTATGATTGTACCACTGCACTCCAGCCTCAGCAATAGAGTGAGACCCCATCTCTAAAAAAAATAAAAAATATGTTTTTGAGGTAAATCTGCCTTTAAAAAATATTTGTGGTTCACCGTCTTTCTTTTAGAGGAATAAAAGAAGATAAAATAATAATTTGGGCTTTTGTCCTTTGTGCTGCCTAAACACTTGACCTTTAACAAATTCATCTGAAAACCAGACGATAAAATACACCTCTTACAGTAAAAACCACTTCAGGAATGCTATAAAAGTTGAAAGATGGAAAAAAAAAAAAAAAAAAAAAAGTCAATGCAAGGCCTTTTAGAAAATTGGCTGTTGAGTTCAGGAGTCTAATTTTACTTTTTGCTTTCCTATTCAGAGTTCAAATCAATGATCAAAGGAATTTATATAGTGAAAAATCTGTACCCTGCCCCACAGGTAAAGGAAGAAGGGGACCTTTCTTTCGTTCCTAGGCTATAGAATCCAAGACTTTTCTGATAGATTCGATGTAGATGGAATTGGACTGATAGCCAAAGCTAAAGTTCAGTTCGCAACTCCTTTTCTAAGAGATTTGTATGAGAAATAAGGAAAAGAAATTCCGGAAGAGCTCCTTAATATGAAGGGCTAAAGGCCGATGTTGGGAGCAGGCTGTTGGTAAGACTGTATTGCTTGGGTCCTGGATCAATTTCTCCATGAAGTCCCAGGTCAAGTGCGGCCACACCAATGGAATATGCTTTGATGACAGAGATTGACCCCAGGGTCGGGTGGGGGCAGGGGTGAGGTTCCAAGGAGGAGGGTGAGGAGAATTAGAAGTAGGAAAGACCAGAACTCTGCAGCCAAAGGAATCATTTATGCAGAGGTCAAGAGTGAGTCTCCAATTATGCAGAGAGATGAAAAGCAGACTTTGTTTGGGGCGAGGATGATATGTATGGAAGACAGCCAACAGAGACACACAAATAACTGTTTTTCCTGACAGAGAGATCAGAGCAAGTGGAGCACAGCCATGTATTAAAGTGAGATAAGATCATTTTTTCTTCTAGATTAAAAAATATCTAAATATACAGATTAAAATAGGTTATCATGTACCAGGGAAAATTAATAAAACATAGCCAACATCTAGATGGAGCCCGGTGAACACTTTGGATTTGAAAACCAATAAAAAGAAAAAAATTCTATCAGCATTCTCATCAAGTTTTAAAAAATTACCTGTCCACAAATAGAAAATTTAGATTGACTTTGTACACCCTCTCCAAAATTATCAGCGAAGAATAAAATAATATCCTGAAAATGTGTAGTCCTGGAAAATATCAGAAGATAATTCTCTTATGAATATGGGTTAAAAATGGAAAATAAATAGATGAAGAAATACATACTAGGCAAGTCCTACCAGTACAAAAATAGGTGAGGTAGAAGTGCACAGTATCAGAAAATAGTTCCAAAAATAATTAAATTTGAAAAAAGGACCTTAAAGTAGTAAAAGCTGTATCTTTAATAAAGTTATAATTATAAGCCTCCTATATATACTAATAATCATAACATTATAGTATGTGTAGTCAAAAGTATTGTGTGTATTTTTTTGAGGGGAGGTGGAGACATGGCCCATAGATACTAGATAGTATCTTCTCAAAGGATTCTGTGACTTAAAACGGTATTAGGAGTCAGCATTGCAGCTTGAGAAGTACAGAAAACAACAAAACAGAACTAGAGAGGAACAGAAAGCAGATAAAGTCTTAAAAATGAAAACATGGATGAATTCACTATAAAATAGAAAATCTCTAGATCTGAAAGATAAAACTAATAGCTACAGCACTCCAATAAGGAATATTAATCTATAGGGATCTATAGGATATATTTGAATACCAAGAAATACGAATGATGGCGAGGAGGTTAGTGAAGGAAGGTATTTGAGAAGTTGGGTATGTTATTCTAAGAATGAGGAACTGGAATCAGACTGTGGTAATGGAAATGAAGAGGTGAATGGTGAAGATTTATCTATAGAAACGAATGATAACAGAACTTGGTGACTAAATGAAGCAGATGAGGGAGTCATGGGTTAAAAATAAGAGCAGATCTTCAAGCTTGGGTGATTTGAGGTATTTTTGCTTGTATTTTATTATGTCTAGGTAAAACAAGTAATTACTACTTTATCTTTCAGTTAATATTAATGGTATCTATAGGTTAAATCCTTTGCTTCATTATTTTTTCCTGATTGTTCTCTTTTTATTATTATTATGAAATTCACATGAGATCAGTTTCACATATCATTCATTTCTGGAGTTGAGGAAAGATTTTTTTAAAAGAATTACTATTTTTGAAAAGTGCAAATTATGGAATCCTATATCAGACAAGATACAAATTTGTATTAGACATGATATAAGTCAGTCATAGCTTAAAATACTATGATTATTTGTTACAAAATTTGCTGGCAGTGAAAAAAAAAACACCTGAATAATGTAAAACTAGATGGATGAGAATATTTTAAACAAGGAAAATAGAAACTTGCTTAATTATTTCTCCCAGGAGCTAAAGCACAGAGATTAAAGTACACATTGTAAATAAGGGATTTAAATTCCCAGAAATAGGGCTTGCTGGATTTGGGAAGACCTTTTCTTGTTCCTTCAGCTCAGTATATGTCAATATTTTATGGAGAAAAAATTTTAACTCTGGGGATCCTCAGAAACAATTTTCTACCTCATATTAAGTAAAAAATGAATGCAGTTTAACAATCTGCTTAGTTGAAGTAGGCAACTTCGTTTTGCTTCCTTCTTTTGAAGACATTTAATGGCTGTTTAAATGTATATTCTAGACTAGAAAATTATCACAGAAATCCCAACAAAAACAAATTTCTCAGTCATCTTTTCATAAAACAAGAATGTATTCCTGTATATAACATGTATTCCAGTTAGTTATTTTTTTAGGAAATCCTGAAGATCTCTGAGGAAAACTTAAGAGTAGAATATACTGTATATACATACAATTATAAATAAAAATTTTTGTCTCAGATTTATATTTTGCATGTACTGTTTATAATTAGACTCTTATTTTTCCCCACACAGTGAGTCCTTACTATGCAATGTAAACTAAGTGTTAAGTGCTCTTCTGAGCATCTAGACTAGAGAGCCCCTCATTAGTTTGGGACCAGTGATGGGAGAGTTATGTGGGAATCACCTGGAGAGCGTTTTTAAAAAATACTATTTCCTTTATTCCACCCTTAAAGATTCTAATTTATTATGTTTGAGGTGAAGGAGGCTTAGGCTTGAGTTGCTTAGCTCGGGCTGCTATTACAAATATCACAGACTAAGGAGCTTAAAGTACGCACACTTGTTTCTTATAGTCTGAAGACTGTAAGATCAAGTCCAAGATCAAGGTGCTGGCTGATTTCTGGTGAGGGCTCTCTTCCTGGTCTGCAGACAGCTACCTTCTTGCTCTTCCCTCACATGGCTGAGAGAGTTCATTTCTCCTCTCTCTCTCTCTCTTTCTCTCTCGCTCTTGCTCTCACTCTTATTCTCATGTCAACTCTTACGAGGGCACTAATCCCCTTAGGTCATGAGGGTGGAACCCTCCCAAAGTCCCTACCTTCAAATATATTGGAGATTAGGGCTTCAACATATAATGTTTGGGGAGACATAAACATTCAGTCTACAGCATTGAGAATGTTTAAGAACCCCCCCCCCAGATAATTCAGATGTTAACTAATTTTTAGGAGTTGCTATTTTAAACCATTCCCCTTCTTTGTCCAAAGTTTGTGGATTCATATTGCAAAATGAAATAACCACACACAAAAAGTGATCTCCCTTTGATTTTCCATAATATTTAAATGTAGTAGCAAGTTCCACTACTTTAAACCATTCACTTGCTTTATCCAACCATTACAGATTCATGTTAGGAAATTAAGCAGTGACAATAAAAATAACCATCCCCTTTCTGGTTTTTTATAATATTTAAATTATAGTAACAACTCATTAAAATAAAATATCTATCACTGTCCTGTTGAATGATGAAAACCTTTGAAGCCTCTGCCATCTCATGGAGAATGGGCGAGGCTTTTAGAAACTACTCTACGAGTAGGAAACTATGTTCTTATAAAATCACACAGACAACCTGTGGTGATTCTTAACCTTGACATTCACGTCTTCAAATTTCCCTACACCTACGTTGTACCCAGAATAACTCAAAAATTTAAATGTATATCCTTTATAAAGTTAGAGAGAATGGCAAGGGTTTGTTAAATGATTCAAATTTTCTGAGTAGAGGCTGAGAGAAACTGCTCAACCTACATGTGCAACCTGATTACCTCAATTTGTAATCGATACAGTATGTACAATAGTCAAATTCATAGAAGCAGAGAGTAGAACAGTGATTGGGGGGTAGGAGGAGGGGAAATGGGGAGTTGCTAATCACTAGGTAGAAAGTTTCAGTAATACAAGATAAAGAGATCTGCCGTACAACATTGGGCCTGTAGTTAACATTGTATTGTGCACTTAAAAATCTGTTAAAAGGGTAGAGCTCATGTTAAATGTTCTTACCACAATGAAATAAAAATAAAAAATCCAGTGATTTAGGTGACAAAAATACAACCTCATTCTCTCTCCTGCTGGACAGTTTTAGTTTGGGCATGTAGAGTGCAATGACAAAATGATGCTGGGGTGTTTTAGGCTATCCTGAATCCCTTTACTAAACCCAAAAACTTTTAAAGGTCAAAGGAAATTCAGTTTTCACAATAAAAAAAAAATGAAGCAAAACAGAATCTTTAGTGAAGTAACAACACTATTTTGGAATATTTATAGAAAGAATCAGAGAAAAATAACATGTTGCTTTTCTTTGGGATTGAGGAAATAGATTCAGTATAAAAAGTGGGAAACCATTTTCTGTTTCCAATCAGTGTGTTGACAAAAGGAAAAGAAAAAATAAAAGCCTGTTTTTGGAGATGGTCCTTTGAAATATTTGGCTTTCTCTGAGGTCACCCACCTTGGGTGGCCCTTGCAGTCTTGCTGGGACTAGCCCATGCTTGTGGCATTCTGTTTTTACAGAGCTACATCCTGATTTAGTGAGGGCCAAGGCATAAATAAGTACCCCAAAAGAAAAGTGGTATTTGGAAGAGGGGATGGGGGAAGAGTAGAGGGAGGAAAAGAGGGGACACCAGCCAAATCACGGCATTTACTTTTGTCCAAAATTCGACTGAAAATCAACCACAGCAGTCGTCTAACTGCAGGGGCAGGGGAGGGAGGCAGCTGTTCCACTGTTGAGACAGATATGGCTGCTGTGATGCTCAGGGGTCACATTTCCAATGATGTCGTCGTTCTACTGCTAACATGATGTTCGCTGCTATGTTGCTGGGGGAGACAGGACTCCAGGCTGCATTTAAGAAAGAAAACAATCCAGCTGCCTGCCTTTCCTCCAAGCAGAGGCCAGATTAGAGGGAAAGATGCATCCAGCCCCGTGAAGTTCATGAACAAAGGATACCCAGGAGACTGACGAGAGGCTTGCTTAAGAGGGGCCAGAAGGACTGGCATTGCAGGTTTAGGTGGCAGGCATGCTCTAATATGGTTTTGCTACTCAGACAAGGGAGAGACAGGAACTCAGAGACTCCCAACTCTGTTCTCTGGGAAAGAAGAACTTTCTATTCACAAAGCTTGGACGGGTCAGATTGAAAGAAGATGCGGACAGCAGCATATCACAAGGATGAAAATCAGAAAGACCTGGCTCCCTCATGGCTTATCACAGTCTAGTGGTGTGATCTCCAGCAGGGCACTTGCCTTCTCCAAACCGCAGTTTCATCCATAAAATAGGAATAACAGACTCATCTGCCTCCCTGGGGCATGGTAAGAAATAGATAAAATAATCTGGGCAAAGCTCTTAGCCTCACACATTATAAACCTTCAGCAAATGTTAGGTGTAAATTATTTAAACTGAAATTTTAAAAAAAATTTACTTGTTTTAAAGAAATTATAAATAAACCACATCATTGTTGTGAAACATTTGAATTGTACAAAAGTTCTTAAGGTTAAAAAGTAAAAACTAAATTATTTGCCAGTTCTCTGCCTCCCTCCCACTCTCCCACTCACCTCTGTTCTCCCAACAAAACAGACTACTTGGATTCCAAACTTGCTTCCAACGCATGGAGATCTGGGCATGTTTGCCTCAGATATTTAATCTATACAGTGAGGATAATACTAAAAATTACTTCAGAGAGGTGTTAAATGCTTAGAATAGTGCCTGGCACAGAGTAAGCTTTCAATAAATGTTTGTTCTCATCTTCTAAGTAAAAAAAAAAAAAAAAAAAAAAAAAAAGAATACATAATGTCTGAGCATGCTTCTATTCTATAAATATACAAAGTAGTTTATGGACCATCAGCCTACTCTAAGAAATGATCAAATGCATAAAAATGTGAACAGCTTTAAGAGTATTAATAACTTTTATCATTATGACCAGAGAGAAGTCACTCTGGACATAATCTATTGCAGAGTTCCAGGAGACAGTGCAAAAATCCTTTCTGCAAACTCCAAAATGTGCAGTCGTTCTCTCTGAAAGTATCCAGAAGGAGCTTACTACCTCTCAGGATAGTCCAACACATTATTATTAGATTATACAGTTCTTTTTATTGAATAAACAGCCACTTCATGATAACTTCTAATTGATAATTTCCATTTACTCTGGATGCTCCTTGCTGGAAGAACAGACAACACTACAAAACAAAACCATAACATATGCATTCTGGGCTTTGGATTTTGAAGGACTTCTGTCAATAAATACTTTTCGTATTGCCCTCGTACAGTCTCTGCAGAGAAACATACATTCTTTTAGCCATGTATGATAGGTAAAATCTATTTTCTAGTTTTCACATTCTTCACATTTTCAGTCAAGAATTTATGAGACTACAACTAACTCTAGGAAATTAAGAAATCTGTCACTTTAGGAAATGAAGGATTCTGTTTCTTTACTGCATGATGTGTTATTATCAGATGGGAATTAGTAAATACCTTTTTCTCATTTTTTTTTCAAAATTTGGGGAAAATATTTTGAAAGCATGATACAGTATTTCTAGGATTCATTCTCAAGGAAAAAGGATTGATGAATAGATACTGACTTAGAAACCTGAAAGAGCCATTCATATAGATTTGATGAGAAATTTAATGATTTCTTGCCAGAACAAAATAGACATTTTTATAAATGTATGATCAGAAAAACTATAAATGGAATCAGATAGTAAAAAGGTATTCAATTTTAGGAGATGAGAAATACCTGTACCATTTTCACAAACAATAATTGATGCCAAGACAGTTTATAATTACCAGGTTGTGTGATTAAAATATACTGAATAAGTAGCTTTCTTTTTATTATCTGTCTATAATATACTTAACTGTTAATCCAGTAGTTCTGTATGCTACACTGTCTTGGTTCATATCCAAGATCTAAGTTTCCCCATATGTAAAATGGTTCTGGTAAGAATTGAATGAGATAATGTATGATATTCTTAAAACAGGGCCTGGTGCATAGTAAGCCCTCAAAAAACAATTTTGTTGGAAGAAATATGTTTTTACATGGAAGTAAACATAATCTGAGCAGAAATCAACCAATGAGCTCACTATTTTATCGTGGAAACTTCCATGTCTTCCAAAGCATTTTATCACATTTGTGTGTGTGTGTGTTTGTATGTTCCTGTGTGTGTATGTGCACCTATGTGTGGGTGCTATTGAAGATTATTTTCCTTTAGATAAACCATCCTAACAAGGAATTAACATTCAGTTTTATGTCAAATTCTGTTTTTAATACTTTCCCTTAAGTGGTTTTGATTATTAAAATCAAAAGGCAATAACTGAGCAGCCACTCAATGGGAGACACTGGGGTTGCTGCATTCTAGTTTAGAAGATGCCATTTGCCATGTGCAGTCTGTGGAGGCCAGAAGAGGTGACCTCATGGATGGAGAGGCAGAGTGCAAGAACACGGACCACAGTCATGAGTGCCCTGCAGGGAACATGGATGATCTGGGCTTGGAGAGAGAGGGGAATTTCGGCCATTCAAGATGCAGTGACAGGACAATCAACCAGGAGGAGGGAGGTGCAGGTATCAGAAGCCCTGAGGCTGAAGTGTGCCCTGGGAGTTGCAGGAAGGTGCACTGGGCAAGGACAGTTAAACATGAGTCAGGACAGATGGATGTTGCATAACAGAAAATAAGGAAAAAATAGTGGGGTATTTTTTCCTAATTTAAATCATGGCATAAAACTTATGATGCTATCTATATTCATTTTTTCTGAATGGGAATGTCTTCTGTCTGGAAAGGAATTTGGCAAACAGAGTGGACAGTCAAATTTGACAGAAACAATGACATTTTGGTATTTCAGCATCCCCCTTTTGTCTTCAAGTTTTTATTATGTACAATTAGTACAATTGTACTACAGTACAATTGAAGATTTAAATGTGCATATGGAAAAAAGGCAACTTGTTCAAATGTATATTTTAATGCTTTGTTGTTTTGAGTTCTGTGGCCATATAAAATAAAAAGAAGGAGAAATAGAAATACTGGAAATAAGATTGTAATGTTCAAATTAAAGAATTGGTAACATCAAATTCAGTTGTCTTCAAAATATGAGATGATACTTTTTTCAGATACAATTCAACATTTGGGTCCTAATCTAGAAAGATGTGCTCATATCTGTTTACCTTTCAAGGTCTTGCACATACAAGTATGTAAATGTGTTTATGAGACAAGAAAGACAAGAAAGGGACACAGATACCTGAAGGTGGTATTTATTTACAGTTGGGATTTTCTGTGCATGCACATTTATTGACAGAGAAAGATGTTCACAGAATATTGCTAGATATATAAAAAGCTGCTTACAAAACAGTGGGCAAGCAGCCATTAAAAATAAACTTATGGATGGAAAAATACATATGGAAAGGAAAATCCTAAAAAGGACACAATTCATATCCCATTCGAGAGTAAGTGCCCCAGCTGAAGAAAATTCCAAGAGGAAAGAGACCATGTCTGATCATTGCTTCATCTGCAGCTGCTGTTCAATGACTGACATAGTCTATGTGCTCAAAAATATTAATACTTTGAAAAAATGATTAGATCTCTAGAAGTGAAATTCCTGATGGTTTTCATTTTCTCCTTTTGTTTATATAATTTTTCCAATTTTCTTACAATAAACCTGTACTGCTGTGTAAAAAAATAAAATAGAACTGTTTTCTTCTAATTTAATTTAAGGTTTAGGTATTCGAGGACTAGGAAAGGACCAGATAGTCAGCTGTGTTGGTTTTTAGCATGAATCTCATTATGCCTGATAGCACAGAAGCATGTTGAGAATTCACTGCTCAGTATCACCTGCACAGGGAGGTAGTACAGAGCTAGAAATAAGGTAGCGAAGGAGTAAGAAAGCTGCTAGTTGGAGGTTGAAGAGTAAATATATCATGCTAGAGGCTCTCCTTTAATTAATCAGCTACTCTACCATGTTGTCTGCCATCAGGAACAGGGAGCATTCGGGAATTCCTGGAGGGAAGAGACCAAGTATGTTTTGCTCAGTACTAAATCCACATCACCTAACACAAAGGACTTTTTTTTTAAAAAAATCAATACAATTATGCAAACATGAATGAAATGAGAAGACTTTTGTTAGCAATGATGGTTGGTCTTCCAAGGACATGAAAGTTTGAGGTGAAGAGTCCGAAGGATGTTATTGAACAGTTTCTTGTCTTAATTCCCTTCCTAAACTGTGACGGGGATACTAATAATGAGATAAAAGTCCACCATTACGTGTGTGTCTGTGTCTGCGTCTTTAATAGGATGGTAGATAAACAATTTCACTTGCTCTCCTAAAGACCCCACAGTTTGTGCACAGAAGTTATCAGAAGAGTAGTTGTTGGTGCTGATGTTTTGACAATTGTAATGACACCTAATGTTTAAGAATAAATCAGTGACTTCTGCCTTTTGTGGGGGGCTTTTTAGAATAAAATAGATACTGTGAGTCATTACCAAGGTGGTATGTTTATCTTGGTTACACTTTTATTCCCAAATATTAAGTCTTTTATTTATAACAAGCAAATCACACACATAGACAGAAATTCTTCAGTAGTTAAGTTAGTTAGGGTATTGGGAAGGACTGATGTGGGATTGGCAGTGGACAGCAAAGAGGACGCAGCTAGAATAATGGACTTGAAGTAGTTGAGAAAGGTTGGAGGATGGTGGATTATGGGATGTTTGTTTGGCCAATTCGAGGGCAGCATGTGGTATGAGTGAGAAAGGAAGTGCAAGTAAAAATCTGTGGGACTCAGTGTCCTTGGAACATAAGGTTAAATAAGGCAGACGTTTTGTAAACGTCAAGAATGGCTTTGTGTCTACTGCTGTATACCCAGAGCATATCACAGTGTAAACTTCAAGAATGCCTTTGTGTCTACTGCTGTATACCCAGAGCATATCACAGTGCTTGATACCACAGTGGACGCATAATACTTGCTGTGTGAATGAATGAATGCATGAGTGAACTAGAAACAAGAAGATAAGTTGAAGTTTTCTGGGTTACAGGAGATACCTATGGTGTTTGGGAAGTTGATTTTTTATATAAAGGAGGGAACATTTTTAAAGGCAGCCCAGACCTGAGGTCCCATGGTCTAGAAAGGGGTCTAGTAATGGGAATAAAGTGAAAAAGGCCATTGTGTGTTTGGAATGAAGAAACAAGGAAAGAAGTCACTACTGAAAATGTTTGTAAAGAGAACTTGTGTGGTCCTTCCGGGTGCATGTGGGGGATCAGAAAGGCTCAGGGCAGTGGGAGCTGAAGCATGAGAGGAAAGAGGGAAGCAGAAGGATGCTGGACTGATGCCATTCTGTCGTGCTGAATCTCCAGTGGTGATGTTGTTGGTGTGGTCCCCTGTGTCTGAGCGGGAAGCAGCACCGATATGTGACTGCAAAATAGCTGGACACCAACAGATCATGATGAAAACTGTAAGAATGGGTGATCTTTTAAGGTGTTAAGTTTAGAGGACAGCAAAAAGGATATGCCATAAACTATCATTTGGAAGATAGAAGATTCAAAAGACTTTAATACCGGACGTAAGAGAGTTGCAAAGGGAAGAAATGACCCACAGTGTTGCAAACACCTCACAGTTAAAGAAAACTGAATATTTTAATTTCAACGTGGTGAAGAGAGCTGGAAGGAAGTAGGGAAAGTGTATGCCAATAGAAGTAAAACTGCTATCACAGAATAGGAAAACTGGATCTTAGCTATTTAAAAGAGCCATGAATCATAGTGTGTTTTCTGCCTGAGTTGCTATATGCTGTTTCTTTCTGTTTGTTTGTTTTTTTAAACAGCTATTTCTGTAGAGGCTATAAGCTGTTTCTGAGTAAAATATTTATCAATGGACACATTGTATCTATTCAGCCTCCCTTCTGATATTGAACTATTTAAATACCAACTACTTTTAATAAGTGTGAAAAAGCTTTTGAAAGCCATGCTTTTCAAACTTTGTGCACTGCCTTATGAAGGACATTTAGGTAAACAGAAAAAAAAATATTGATTTATAAAAGCATAATACTGATAAGGCTAAGATACACAGAAGCAATTTCCTAGCAACATAATAAGCTCACCCGGGGTACTTAAATATCCCTGCTGGTCTCTATCAGGGGAAAAACAGGTGCTCAGTTATATTGATTCGACATGCATGAGGGTGTAAAACAACATTTCTGTTTGTAAAGGAAAATTATTACAATCAACTGCCCCAAATTAATTTTGGGTTCCTCATGTGTTTGTAACTTAAATTCATTTTACTACTTAAATGCTTTATATGATATTTGATATCACTAAACAGTCAAACTTTCAATGATTCAGGAGCTACTTGTTGAGATTTCATGTATGTGTGGATTAACCAGGTTTCTTTGCAGCTTGGATCATTTCATGGGTGGTTTGATTTGGTGACACCTGGCAGCAGGTAAAGTGAGGGAAAAAGTGAGTGACAGCTGATGTCATTTAGTTATAGTTGCATTGTTTTGATGGGTCAAATGCAGCTAAAGTGGAGATTTAAAAAAAAATCTGGATGTGCACTCCTCTTCATAAACAAATCAATAACCAAAAACCAATTTTGCTTTAGAAGGCATATTGATAATAAAAGGTGCGTGGAATTCATGTGTCCATAAGTCTCCATTGGCTCAGTGAAAAAGGGATTGTGGAGAGGTATATAAAATTTCTGGTCTAACCTTTGAACTACATTGTGAAGTCACTCTTTTACTTCCTTGTGTTGTGTCATCTCGAAGGATTTCTAAAAAATTTTGCACCCAGTCTTTGAATACACAGGAGACTGTCGCTGAAGAGGCATCAGAAATTAAGGCCACCAGACATTCCTTCCCACTATAGTAAATCAGAGAACAAGCATAATTTGAATATTCTGCATATATTTACATAGGATGTCAAGAGTCCCTAACTCCAATTATGTAAAATAAAATTAATTAGTGAAGCCTGTTGCAAAGCCCGTTTTCAAAGACAATATTCAGAGCAATAAGAGCCTGGAAATACCTAGCACATCTTAAAGCCAATTAGCTTCATTTCTTTTAGGAATAGGAGGGTTAGGCCCAGGTACCTACCCAGGCGGATCAAGGAGCACATAGTGAAAGAGGTAGACACTCAGACACAAGGGATCAGACCCAGCCGCTTTGCCCTGAGCTTCCGTGTTTTATTCTCTTTTCCAGTAAAAACTGCGGTTGCACACACACACTGCGGACACATTTGTGTTCTTCTTGTACTCTGGTGGGAACTAAGTGGCACCCATTGTCCTCAGGTTTCTTTCTCTAGCTCCATGGAGCACCAGATAGGAGACCTGTGAACCTGCTTGGTGTTAAAACTACAGTACTACATTCTCCTGCCTTGGCACTTCTGACTCAGCACAGCTGTGCGCTGCCAGACGCGCTCTTTTTCTCTGTTACTTGACTTTAGAAATTCTCCTATTAGTCCTCAGCATCAGCATGGCCAACTCTAAACACCTTAGGCTTTGTAGACAGACAGATTTCAAGTTTGCTTGGAAGGCCTTGGTTAAGTTACCACCTGCCTGGAGGCTGGAATTTCTCAAGCATGTGCAAAAAGAAGTTTTCTTTGTTAGGCCTGTTGTAAGGATTAAATAAAGTATCATTTCGCAATGCCCCAAATGTAGTAGACATCCAAAAAACATTAGAGCGTCTCCTTCCTTTATGATTCAAACCAGGTGTTAATCAAATGAGAAGTCTCATGGTGGATTCAGGGGTACCACCTGCCTTTATAACATCTCTTCTCCCATTATGTTCCGCTTATTCACAATTTGTGTCCTGAGGGGCTGACATGTATGGGGCTCCCCTTCAGATGGCTGCTGAGTTGTAGAAGGTGGTAGCAGTGGCCACAGGGAGGTGACACATATGGCAAGATGTGGATGACTCAGAGTTGTAGAAATTTAACTGACAAGCAGGCATCTCATTTCCCTCTTCAGTGTAATTTGATGAAGGATTTACTTCAGAGTAGCCAGAAGAATTTAGATAATCACTGCACTCATTAAAAAAAATCCCCATATAGAGAAAGTTCTGCCTCCAATCTCTCTGGTCTTCATCCTCTCTGAAAAGGACAAAATTAGAAGATCAGCTTGCATACCATTGGACATAAGGATGTCTGTGAGTGTCATATTGAATTAACACAGGGGAAAACCCCGGGGAAGATCTGCATATTTCGTCTGGATTAGTCAGCAATGCTCTGGCACAGACCACTGT
>RJWJ010038190.1:0-15097 GCA_004363605.1 Indri indri
TATGTCACCATTGTCATTCAATTAAAAAAAAAATTTATGTCCATCTTGATTTCGTTGTCGACCCAAAGATTGTTCAGCAGTAGGTTGTTTAATTTCCATGTATTTGCATGGTTTGCGTGTAAAATTACCTATCAGGTACAATGTATACTATATAGGTGATGAGTACAGTACAAGCCCTGACTTCATCACTATACAATTCGTCCGTGTATTGAATAACCACTTACATCCCCCTAAGTCTATTGAAATAATAAAAAAAAAGATATCCACACCCCAAACCCTGGAACCTTTGAATGCTACCTTATATGGCAAAAAAAGGGTTCTGGATTACCTGGTTAGGTCCAAAATGCAATTACATGAAGCCCTATAACAGGGAGAGAGGTTGCTCACACACGGAGGAAAAAATAATGCAAAGGTGGAACAGAGAAAAATTCGAAGATGTTGGCCTTGAAGATTGGAGTTATCAATAACTTATGGTCTGCCATGATAATTACTTATTATTTCTTAGTTATGTCAATTTTCACTTTCTAATTTTGATAATTGTTATTGGAGAATACAGTCATAGAATTTTGATACATTCCTATTGGATCATTCCTGGTATCATTTTGATATGTATTATCTTTCATTATCTTCAGCAATACTTCTTGTTTAAAAGTCTAACACTTCTGAATTTAGTATGGCTACCCCAGCTTTGGTTTGTGTTTACATGGTATGTCATTTTCTATTCTTGCTCTTTCAAACCTTGTGCATCCTCATTATGTTTAATAATATTAAAATACCAATTCATTTGTATTATTTATTATTAATTACTATTTAATTATTATTAATTAAATTTTAATTACTTTTACTGTATGTCTCTTTTAAGTAACATTTTTTATTAAATCCAATCTGATAACTGAATCTTTTACATGGAGTGTTTAGTCAATTTATATTTAAAATAACTACTGACATAGATAGTTTTAATCTACCACTGTATAATTATGTTTTAAATTGGTCCATCTGTGTTCTGTTCCAATTTCTTTTATTGCTGCTTTCTTTTGGATGCATTGAATAATTCTATCATTCTTTTTTGTCCACAAATAACTAATTAGATAAATATATGCCGCATTTATCACCTTTCCTCTTTTTTTTGGGGGGGGAAGGGTTATTGTCCTTCATTTTAATCCTCCATGCAATTTAAGATTTAATAGATTTTAACTTTTTCTTGTTATATTTTAGTGTTTTCATTTGGGTAATATTCCTCTTGCCTGGAGAAATTCCTTACTTTTCTTATTTAGTGGACGTCTCCTGGGATAAACTTTCTCAGTCTTTTTCTGAAAAATCTTTATTTCATCTTATTTTTAAGGACTGTATTGACTGGGTGTAATATTCTTGTGTGGTAGTTGTTTCCTTTCAGCTCTGTCCAAATGCCATTCCTTTACTTTCTCTCTTTGAGAGATTCCATTCAGAACTCACACGTCACTCTCACTCTCGCACTTTAAGTGCAATGTGTCTCTTTTTCCTCAGGCTCCTGATGGTCTTATTCCTCTTTCTTTGTTTTTCAGAAGTCTTACTATGATGTGCCTTGATGTAATTTTATTCACGTTTATTTTGTTGGCAATTTGCTCACATTCTGGAATATCTGTGTTAATCTTTTAAATGTTCATATCGTATTCTTCAAATACTAATTTTGATCCATTATCTTTCTTCATTTTTCCCTCTGGGACTTAAACTGTACACAGATTAAACATGGAAAACATGTTGTATTTGTCTTTTACACTCTGTTCTGTGACTGAGCCATCTTCTCATTCACTGTGTGTATTCAGAAGAAAGTATTCATATATGTTGACATTATCAATAATAGTGATTTCGATGATTATTACTCAAGGAAAACAGGGCTGAAAATAATGACAGGGTATGTATGGTTGGGTTTCTAAATATTAAATATTAATATTTATATTAATATAAACATATATGTTTATATGTGTTAATATATAATATAAACATATGTATTAATATTAAATATTCATATATAAATATTAAATAGTTTCATTTTGGATTTAAAATTCTGTCAGCTGTGAAGGATAATTCTGATTAGAGAATAAGCCATATTGATACAGATTCTTTATAGATAGTTTATATACCAGGAAAAATAAAGGCTTTTGAAAATATAATAAAATAATATGGTATTCACACCATAAAAGAAAAATTACATTGAAAGCATATTCTTTGGTACCAAAGAAATGTATTTTTGGTACACAATATTTAATTACCAGCAACTGGAATGTGGTCTATTACTAACATTTTATTTTGTGGATTCAGCTTTTTATTTCCTTATTTGCATGATTTATGTTATTTCTCTGGTCTATTAATAGAGTGTTTACTACTTAAGAAAAAGTCATTATTAGTTTTTGTAATTCTCATTAACCTCCCAAATGAGACAAATGAAAAAATAATTGATATTTAAAGTTATATACAGGGAAAAGAAAGTTTAGAGGGAGAAATGCTACCATGTAGGCATGATTGAGTTAGGATGTATTCTATTGATTTCTGGAGCAGGAATTTGTATTAGTCATCTGTCCCTACTTTAGTTATAACCCAGCTGCAAGTCATAAGCCAATCAAATGGATAACCTAAGCTGGCAGGCATGTGGACAGCCATCCTCCTTGTTCCTATTAATCTCATAGGAGGAAGATTTAAGGATTTACAGGAATATTGGGCTGCATGAGAAAGGCATTAATCTGTCATCTCTACAAATCTCTGAGCATCTCAAGGTCTTTTTCAATTAAAATCATATGACTATGTAAACAGTCAAAGTTTCTATAATTGTGTGAAAGCCTGGAAATCATTGAATAATAAGCACTTCCGCCTTGCTAAGTTTGTAAGCTGCTTTTGATCAGCCCAGTGCTATGCCCAGCACTTCACGCTTATGCTCGTGCACACAACATTGTTCTTATTCTCAAAGGTGCTCCATATTCAGGTGTGCTATTTGTCTCCTAGCAATAATTCTTTCCCACTCTTTCATTATTGAAATTGAAAAGCACATGCTCTTTGGTTTAAACAGTCTTTTAATCTCCACTAAGCATTCTTTGTTAGTTTTGTTTTTCGTCATCTCCCCATGTAAGCAAAGTAATTTTATTGCTTGTGAGAAAGCAATGATTATTTTGTCTAAGATATAAATATATCACTCAGCAGTAGGCCCATTCTATCTGCATAGCACAAGCAGAATATGTAATATTCTTGCTAAAACACATTTATCTAAGATCCAGCTCAGCCTAAAAGAAACAGACACGATTAAATATTTGAATGTAATAGCATTGTCCCTCAACACAAAAGAGTAAGCAGAGACGGTTTTTTGGTTATAAATGCCATAGTAATAATATACAAGCATATGCCGATTAATTGTTGTACAGTACTATAAATTTTATGTTGCTATCTAGAATAATTTCCCTTGGTTTCAAGTCTCTGTTACATGAAAAAATAAAAAATGATTATGGGCATTAGGATAACAATTTTGCTATTCAATCAGCTATATTCCAGCGGCTAACTCTGCCCCTTCCTCTCTTTAGTGGTTTCTTCTCCAGAAATGGCACATTGGAGTGGGAGAGAATCAGACTTTCTTTGCAGCTTGCCAAACATCAACACAAGGGACTGTCACAGGGGAGGAATGGACGTAACCATTAGCAATGAATAACTCCCCTCCCAGAGGCATTTCAGAAGAAATCATCACACCTTTGCTCTTGAAGCTTCTCACTCTTCTGCTTTGATTTGAAAACAAAAGGCAGCATGTACTCAACAAATGTCACCTAAGAAATACATCGATAATAAGTGTCATGGATCCCTCTATGGGCTCAGTCCTTATGCAAAATCTTATGCAGGACCTAGTAAACTGCACATGAAAATTACTTGTTGCCCACACCCTGAAGTTGACATTGTTTTCCTTCTCCTGGTGGGGGCTGGTGCCACGGGGCCCCTAGGTCAAGCTTCTCCGTGCACCCTCCCCCTTAATCCTCCTGCCATTCTCCTTGCCTGGGACAGCACTGCTGTCTACCAAAGGAATCAAGGGCAACTCTGCTCTCTTTTGTAGGCATTTAGCAGGATGCTTGGCTCTGTGAATTTCTCAGAACACCACATTCAATTTTGAAGCCTGAAAAACTATCCCTCTTCTTTGTACAATAAACATCCCCCTCCTTAAGTTTTCATTGTTCTGTTTCTACTAGTAGTTCCTGGGCCATAGTAAACCCGTCACTAGTGATGGGCTCTAGATAAATAACTGATCCCATCCTAAGAGCATGGTCTAATTATAGCCTTTTTACATATTTAAAAACAGAGTCTAGTGGCCTAATGGATAAGGCACTGGCCTCCTAATAACAGAGTCTAAGGAAAAACAAAAATAATTTTTTGCAAGGAGTTTTATGATTAAAAATGCCAAGATGACTAAGAAGTTCCCCCGCCACCACACACAAGGCAGGCTTAGTGCCTCAGTCACCACATACAAATTCATCAGGGAAAAGAAGACTGACATTTTGACTGCTTTTTAGCTGTGACCATAGAGATCTGAAATTGATTTTTCCAAATAAAGTGCCAAATTCATTATCTGTTTTAATTCTCAATTTAATTTGTGCTGGAAACACATGTGATAGCAAATAAAGAAACAGCAAAAATGAACCAGGAAGAGCAACAAAGAATTGGATTTATAGTCCTTGGGTTAATCTCCCAGTAAAATTGTACAAGCTGTTCTGTGACGGTTTACCTGAAAGTGAGCTGGACACAAGGATGCTGTTTAAATTTGTTGTGCCTTTACCAAAAGCTGCCAAAATGGAAATTAAAGGAGCTCAGACTAACTGACCTAACTTGCCCAAGCGATGAGGATAACCAAATGTATAGCATCTACAAAATATTAATAAAACGGAGAATCTGAGCTTTCCTGATTCTGACTTTTAAATGCAATATATTAAAGTGGAACTGTTCTTGGGCAGCACTGTTTATGCATTTCCTGTTGGGTCGCTATTTCTTTTGCTATGGTTAAAGGTAATTGAAACCACTTCAATAAGGAAAATGGAAACAACACCTAGGAGTAAAATAAAAGCAAGCACTTTTTGCCTCTGAGGCAAATGAGGGAAATGAGGAGGGGATCTCTGGCCCAGGGGAAATTGAAGGTCAGAGTATCATTCTGTGAGAGGTCAAATGGGGGGTCAAGACCCTCATGTCCCCAGGTGACCTGCAACACCTCCCATTTATTCCCCTCCTTCAGAGGACCTTTGGGTCAGTGTCACCTGATCAGACAGCTCTGGTAGTTGTAACAGCAAAATCACAGGGTACAGTGATTGCCTGTTAACTCAGGTTGCCCTGGAGAGGAGATCCAAGGACTGTCTCTTTTATGGATCTTCTGTGACTATGGGTCTTATTGAGAATGGCCTTACATTCGTTACTCAAGGGATTTATGCATAAGTAACAACCAGTCACTTTAAGTGATAGCATCCTGAGCAAGTCACACCCTTGCATTTTAAATACATTTTACATTTCTTCATCTAAACAGACTCATTATAAAATCACATCATTCTGTTTATATCTTTAGGCCATAGATTTCAACTAATTTAAGGTGTAGTTGGGTTATAAAGAGAGAAAAGCTGGTTGATGTAAAAAACGCTATCTTGGAAGAAAGTTCTCATGAACCTAATGGGGCTACTGGGGGGAACTGCCTACCAATATGACAATTTGGAAGAGGGAAGAGGAAACCTCATATATTAACATTTAAAATATCAATCTTGTGCAGATTTCCAAGGGCAGAGAATATGATTTGTCTGCATATACATACCTCTATGTACAAAGTAGAATACTGAATAAAGGTAATTAAATAACTGGAATCAACAAATGAAGAAGGGGGCACTGGTGATGTGCTATGGAACAAGGAGACTCCACCTTTTCTCTCCCATACTCTCTACTTAGCTTCTCCTTGTCTTGCCTTTCCTCAGTGGAAAGTCTCTTATCCTGCAACTCTTCCATCCCACCCGCAACCTAAATGTTCCCTGCTCTGCAAGGAGATCCAGAACCTGCAAGGTCCAGATGGGATAGCGTAAAGAGCTTTGGAAGTGAGGCTGGGCATGGTGGCTCACGCCTATAATCCCAGCACTTTGGGAGGCCAAGGTAGGAAGATCATTTGAGGACAGGAGATCAAGACAAGAGCTTTGGAAATGAGAAGTCAGAAGTTAGAGAAACGTGGCTTTTAACCAAAAGAATATGAGAATATGGCAAAAGTGATGGGAGGTCACTCCTGGATTACGTTATGCTATGTAAGACTCCATCTTCCTAGCAGATGCCTTCTCTCTCTCGCTTTCCTACTGGCCTCGAAGAAGCAAGCTGACATGCCGTGAACTGTCTAAGGAACTGTGGGTGGCATTTAGAAGCTGAGGGAAGCCTTTAGCCCTTTAACTATAAAGGAATAAATTCTGCCAACAACTTAAAAAAATATATGGCTTTGAATCTTGATTTGATGATAGGGGCTCACATAAAGAAAACTAAGTCAGAAAGAAGGAGGGTGCAAGCTCACTCATAGGAGGACTTCCTACCTGAAAGCAAGAGACAACAAATGGGGTTGGGTAGGATGACTGCCCAAGAATCCAAGTAAGCAGACAGACAGAATGTGGGAAGCCCATGAATGTGATTTGGGGTGGCTGTGACAAAAATAAATCTTCTTAACAAGAATATAGCCTTGAGAGAGAAGGATATTTTTTCTTCCTGTGAAGATGAAGCGTATTAATATAAGCAGTGGGTAGGAGCCACTAGGAATATACATCTTCCTGCGATGCCTGTCTCTGCACTCATCAAGGGTTACCTTGCTCTGGGCACCGAGGGTGGCTTCTCTCCATTTTCTCCAACAAAGTTCAGTTTGCTAATCAATTTTCATTCACTCCTGTTGAATGCCAGAGCAGGAAATGGTCTTTGAGGTTCTCTAACACTGCAGTCCCCAACCCCCGGGCTGCAGACCAGGACTGGTTTGTGGCCTGTCGGGAACTGGGCTGCCAGCTGGAAAAGCTTCATCTGTGTTTACAGCTGCTCCCCATCCCTTGCCTCACCAGATAAGCTCCACCTCCTGTCAGATCAGTGGCAGCATTAGATTCTCATAGGAGAGCGAACTCTACTGTAAACTGCACATGCGAGGAATCTAGGTTGCGGGCTAGATATGAGAATCTAATGCCCAATGATCTGAGGTGGAGCTGAGGTGGTGATGTTAGCACCGGGGAGCAGCTGCAACTACAGATTATCATTAGCAGAGAGATTTGACTGCACAATAAATGTAATGTGCTTGAACCATCCCGAAATCATCCCCCCACCCCCAGTCCGTGGAAAAATTGTCTTGCTGAAACCAGTCCCCAGTGCCAAAAATGTTGGGGACCGCTGCTCTAACACATTCAACTTACAGATGGGAAAACTGAGGATCAGGTCAAATAAGTGACTTATTGTCATTAGAGATAGTTGTTTGTAGAAATTTTAAACACCATTCAAATCTTCTGAGTCTTATTTCAGTTTTCTTTTTAGCATACTAGACTGCTTCCAGGTATTTTATTCCTCCTCCTTCTGAGAACTGTGTGTGTGTGTGTGTGTGTGTGTGTGTGTGTGTGTGTGTGTGTGTAGTTGTCCAGATAATTTCTTTCTATTTTTTTTAGTAGAGATGGCGTCTCGCCCTTGCTCAGGCTGGTCTCGAACTCCTGAGCTCAAACAATCCGCCCGCCTCGGCCTCCCAGAGTGCTAGGATTACAGGCGTGAGCCACCACGCCCGGCCGATTTTTACATTTTTTCACAATGAGACTTCAAAACCAGTCTGTATTTCACATTTATAGCTCATCTAAATTTAGACTAGCCACATTTTAAGAATTCAATAGCCACATATGGTTAGTAGCTACCATGTCAGGCAGGATAGCCTTAGGGTATAATTTTTTAGGTGTAGCCTTCATTCAGTTACAGAAATCATAACCATTGCCCACTTAGTAGCTTTTAGTTTGATGTAAGAGTTCAACCATATTCCATCAGTAACTATCAACAACTGAAGTTGTTAACTTCCTGGTTAACATCTTTGTACAACTTCAAAAATATTTTTGTTTCTCTAACTTCAATCTACAGAAGCATTTGTCACATATTTTAATCAGTTGCAAGAGGTTTATAGTCAAAACATTGCTTAAAACATTCTTTAAAATTAACTTATATTGAAGCATAGTGGGAAACAAGCAGGTTATCCTTAGAAGAGTCACATAGCAATCTACTGCATTTTCTGTAATTTTCTGCATGCAAAATGTATTTCCATCTTTGAAGCTGCTAAAATAATTGGATGATCTTCTGTTTGAAATGCAGAGCAATTTAAAGTAACTACCAGTTGTTCTAGGAAATTCTCCGTCTAGGGCACAACCAAGCCTGACGTCTTCAGTATGTAACAGAAATTCAAATCTTTCAAATTGATAACAGAATCTTTCTCTATATGTCAGTATTATGACTTCTAATTAAATGTTCCATTTTACAAGTTAATTATTTCAATAAAGCTATAAAAAAAGTCAAGCACTGGTACCACTAACCTACACTGACTGATAAGTGAAATGAAAATTCCCAACAGTTTATGAGGCTGTATCCTCCAAGTATTGGACTGGCCTTCCTGATGCTAAACTTCTAATACTTGACTGGCCAAATGCAAATATTTGTTTAAATCATAAAGGATAAAGTTAAAGAAGAAATTTCTAAATGAAGAAATAAGTGGATTTTATTTGCAGAGAATTAAATCCTATTGATAAGATATGAAGATAAAATCAATCAGAATACATTAATTTTCCTGAATAACACAAGAATGGAAATAATTTTCATTCAGCTCTTTCTACCTTTTTTCCTAGGTGAAGGAAAAAAGGTAGAAAGGGAAGCAGATTGCAGACAGTAGAAACAATGACAAAAGAGACTCATTCTTTTTGTTACTATTTGCTTACCGTGGCTTTGATGCTGGCGACTCCCTCTGGCATGGGTCCATCTCTAGCATCTTAGAAAGTGGACCCACAAAGTCTCAACCACTGTTTACTGTCTTTCAGAGAAAAAGCATCATTACATGGCCTACCTCTGAGCTCCACCTTTGCAATCATTAGGTTGCCCCTGTGTGCCTCTAGAAGTAAAGCATTTGGCTGTATTAAACCTGAGTTATTTTAGGGGATCTGCCAAGCACTGCCATTCACTCTTTGACTGTATTTTCTTAACAGAAGCCTATAGAGAAGATTAGGCATATATCTCATACCTCAAGGAAGCTACCCAGTCAATTTAGATAAAAGAGATCCTAATAAGAAATTTGGGCTTATAATGGTCTTTAAGATGATGGAGGAGTCTATATTTTTAATAGGTAAAAGGACTTTTAGAAGATGAGTCAAATTCTCCTAGTAGATATTCTTATTCATTTGATCTGATTTAGCACTTTTTATGCCAAAGATTTCTGATCCAGAGTGGATGTTGGAGGAGAGAAAAAAGAAGGACTTAAGGAAAATTAAAAGATATGATATATATGAAATTCTAAAAAATACCTGGCACATAGTAATGGCTTAAGCGTTTGCGGTTTTTTTCTTTACTACTTACCCATATCCTAAAGTGTACTGTGATACATACATATCTGTTGTACTGGATAATATTTTAGGAGTGTATAAGATTGTAGTTGATCTTTGTGACACAAGGCATTTAATTCTATTTTGCTATTTTCTGAAAATACTGCCTTTGAATAGCCATTTTAAAATACCACTGCTTTTGCAAAAAGCCATACTCTAATTTAAACTGCGAAAGAACACCTTTTCTTTACTAAGCCAACTGCCAAAACATTTGAAAATGTTCTCAATTTAAAAGGCTAGTTTATTTTTCCCCACAGAAAAATTTGGAGCACAGGCAAGAGGTTTCCAATAATACTCATCCAAATTGTGCAAGCGCTACTTTAATCTCGGTGAGACTGAAGTGATCAGACTTCAGCCATATGGAAACAGGTTAGTGACAGTTTGCAGAGGAGACTTTGAAGAGATACAGACCTGGGTTTGAACCCACTTTGTCAAAATCTAACTTCCTGGCTTCCAGTAAGTTAAGTATGTTTCTAAGTCTTGGTTTCCAAAACTGCAAATTGGAGATAATGATAATATCTCAATAGGATTCTAAGAGAGCTACATAAAAAAGCATGTGTATAATGATTAGTATCTTGCCTGGAACATAGTAGATGCTCCAAAAATAATTGTTGCTGTCATTATTATAAATCTTCACAAAGATGAAATAATCACACTTGCCACTCCCCAATTTAAAATCCTAAAATAAGTTACTTGCGATAACAATTAAGACTCCTTACCATATGTGAGGTCCTTTCTCTCAGAGCTCACTTGCTAACCCTTTCTGTTTTGCTCGACTATCTGTCAGACCCATGAATCTTCTTTTCAGTTCATGGCATATGCCCAACATATTCTCAACACCTGCTGTTTAGACACTCAGTCAATGGTTGTTGAATAAATGGATCCTTCAAGCTCCTCTAGTAAAGTATTTAATGAATGGGAAACTAAGGCTGAGAAAGTAGTCCTCATTCGCCAAACTCATAAGTAATAGAGGTGAGGTTTTTAAACCAAATCTGTCTCTGTCTAAAGCCCTACCTTTCGTTAAGGTATACACAGAAGCAGGTTTACCATGAAGTCAGTGGAACTTGAAGCTTCTGGAAAACCCTGGGAATATGGTCATAGGGTCGAATATATTGTTGTTGTTTTTAAGTGAGATATTTTCACTGAAATTGTCTATTATAACTTTCCATTCTGAATTTTTTTCATTACAATCTCAGGTACAGCTTCAAAATCCATTAATATAATAATAATGTCGTGCAAATTTTAGTACTGTTGTCAAATTTAGAAAACCTTCTATATAGTTTTTTCATATATTATTTGTATATAATGAGGGCATTTTGATTGTTTTTATGCAGTGACTAACCATCGATATACTTTTAGGTGTATTGCTGGAAGCCATTCCTACACTGTGATGACCTGCCATAATCCAAGTGAAAATAGAATGGAAAACCCACTAAACCCAGGTTAACTGTATCACCCAATTTCCCCTTAGCCAGATTCCAAAATATCTTATGTTCATATGGATCCCACATGACATGAGCTCAAGTAATAGAGGAGAAGTTGGAGTGTGTCTTAGTCCAGTTTCACTGCTATAACAAAATACATAAACTGGGTGGCTTATAACAAAACAAATTTATTTCTCACAGTTCTGGAGGCTGGGAATTCCAAGATCAAGGCACTGGAAGATTTGGTATCTGGTGAGGGCCTGCTTCTTGGTTCATAGATGATGCTGTCTCTGTGCTCTGACATTGTGGAAAGGAGAAAGGCAGACCTCTGGGGCCTCCTTGGCACTAATGGACACTAAACCCATTCAAGAGTGCTCTCAACTCATGATTTAATCACTCCCCAAAGACCCCCACCTCCTTATGCCATTACACTGGTGATTAGGTTTCAACATATGAATTTAAGGGGAAACACAAACATTTAGAACATAGTAGAGTGGAAATAGACGGCGGTCTAAACCAAACGCAGTTAAAATAGCTTACTAATGCAGAATTAAGAAAATCATGCTTTTATGACCGCCTCCCCAGGTTTTGAAAAGGGCTCTTGCACCTCTAATCTCTACAATTAGTAATAAAAGCAAATTTCAATCAACCATGCTAAAAGAAAGATGGAATTAGCTTTCCACTTTCTCTAGAGAAAGTGATTTACAAAATTGTCTTCCTGGGAAGAAGTAATCAAAGAGAAGACAGTTACAAGTGAAGAATTAAAAGTAGTACAGAAGTGTTCCACTTAAGAAAAATATTGCCAATTTTTCTGGGTTTTCTATGTTTATGAGATTTTTCAGTTTTTAAAAATTTATAACGCAATTTGCTTTTATTCTGTAAACATTCACTCTCATGACTGATTTTGTAATGTTGAGTTATATAAATTTTCAACTTCACATCACCTAGATTCATCTTGCCATCTCAATACAGTGCCAGTACTATTGACTTATAATCTGAGGTTACTTGTTATATTCAGTTGTGGAGACCTCAGAATGTACTTACATTGCCTTTTCTCCAAAGCTTTGGCTTGTGCTAGAGCAATATATATAGACAGATATAGATATAGATATAGATCTGTAATAGAGGAGGTGTGTGTCTATTCGTGCTCCTAAGCTTGTTGTAAATAGGTAAGACTTGAAAGGAATGCCTTTGACAGTCACTCTGAGATGGGTATCAAAAATACATTCCATTCCTATGTATTATATCTTTTTGAGATTTTACATCATCCACTTCAGAAACTTTGTTCCAAGTATACACTTCTTAGTTAACCAGTTTGGCTTTCTCAGAGCCAAGTAGGCAAACAGTGAAGGAAAACTTGAATTGAATGAGATATCTCATAAATTCTCTGGAGTGAGAATGAATCATCTCCTTCCTGCCTCAAGAGCTTGATTTGATTTAAATACAACCTGGTATATCCACACTGTGGGATTTCTGGTCTGTTTTTCAGAGTTTGTCCTGAGAGTATTGTAAATGTGCAGTCTTTACAAGTTACAGTGGTTAATATTCTGTAGAAGATGATTTGGTTTAAAGTATATACTATCTATAAATTTTTTCATATCCCAAATAAATTAACATAATCTTTTTTTATAATATTTCTGAAGGTAGCTTTAACTGATTTAAACTTCTCTGCTGGAAAATATTAAGTACATTTAATTAATTGGAAAAGCTCAAAACCATGCTGTGTCCTGAAAACCTATTTAAAGATTTACTTGATAAACTTTTATTGTGCAAATGTCCCTTGAAAATCGACTTCATAATAATACTGCTTTGATTTATGTAGTGTATTTTCTTTCAAGATCTCAGATATAAGAGAATCTTTGAAATAGCAGAGCATACTTTACTTAGTTGGAGTTCAAAATCAAACAAAACTCTACTGGTTCCATTATCAGCATGAGAGATACAAGAAAAGATGGATGGATACCATATCTTTCCTCAACTCTTCCACATATTACTTTGGCTAGGAATATGACATTTGTCAAAGATCTAAGTTGTTAAAATTATGAATATGTTACCATGTATTGTTTTTTAACTTTAGCATCTTAAGAAAACACCTTAACATATTTTGTACATCATTTGCCCAGAGACAGGCCTTAATAGAAAAGAGATCTCAAGGTCCTCACTGAAAAGAGAAGCCATACTTTTTGCTTGAATGTACTGTCGGGGGGAAAAGGAAAAACAAAAACATCCACAACCACACACTGTACTCAAAGTTTAAGGAATTAAGAAGACTCTAGCTTCAGAAGCGGTAACCCATTTTTTTTCATCATGATCGAATGTAGTTTAGCGAGGAATGCAAAGATGGATCAGTATTTCATGAAGTCTTTCTAAATATGACACAAGCTGGAAACTAAAAGATTTGTAAATTCAACAACTTTAAAAATATCTAAAATATCTTCACATTAAAACCACCATAAATAAAGACAAATTGGGAAAATATTTGCAATTCATAGCACTGAAGAATGACTAATGTATCTGTCTATATCTTCCTTTTAAAAATGTTTATTGATATACAATATTTGTACATTTTTTTTTTGAGACAGGGTCTCACTCTGTCACCCAGGCGGGAGTACAGGGGCCCAATCACAGTTCATTGCAGACTTGAACACATGGACTCAAGGGATCCTCCCACCTTGGCCTCCCAGAGTGCTAGGATTACAGGTGTGAGCCACCACACCTGGCCAATGTTTGTACATTTTTTGAAGTAGTTGTATTTTGTAACACGCATAGAATGTTTAATGATAAAGTCATGGTATTTAGGGTATCTATCACCTCAAGTATTTATTATTGCTATATGTTGGGAACATTTCAAGTCCTCTCTTCTAGCTATTTTGAAATACACAATACATTGTTGTTAACTATAGTCACCTTACTCTGCTACTGAACATGCCCTAAGGCATGTAGCTGCTCTCTCACTCTCTCTCATACACTGCTTTATGTTTTATCTTTCCATTTCCATTTTCCATAGGCATAGAAACAGACTATAACTATAGACTAGCATGTTGTTTATCACACTTAATAATAAATCTTATGGTTATTTGTATATAAAAATATAAAGGGCTTCCTCATTATTTTCGAGAGATACATAGTATTATACTATCAAGCATGCTCCGCACTTTATTTAATCAAGCACCTACTGATGGATATTTAAGTTTTATCTCATCTTTTGTTTATGTAGGTTCATATTCTGGTATTTAAAATTTCAAAATCTGATAATCTCTGAAAACATTCTTTAAATCATTTTTATGCCAAAACTCATTTGACTAAACAATCTAATCGGCACTGAAAAGAGGCATCCTTTGTGTGTCTGTACTCCCAACAGTCACTTACTGTATGTCTGCTGTTTGCTGATACACTATCACACTTTTGTCAGTGTGTTACTGTATTTGGTACTAGGTGATAATTTTACATTATATGTTTGACCTTGGTTTTAATTAAAGTATGAAAATATTTTTATATTTAAAGCTACTACTTTGGGTACTATAGACATTTTAACAATGTTTATTCTGCCAACCCACGAGAATGGTATGGTTTTCCACCTATTTATGTCTTCTGCTATTTCCTTCCTCAGTGTCTCATAGTTCTCCCTGTAGAGGTCTTTTACCTCCTTAGTTAAATATGTTCCTAGATACTTTATTTTCTTTGTTGCTATTGTGAAGGGAATTGAATCTTTGATCTGGTTTTCTGTAATGTCTATACTACCCAAAGTGATCTACAGATTCAATGCAATCCCTATTAAAATACCAACATCATTCTTCACAGATGTAGAAAAATTAATTCTACGCTTCATATGGAACCAGAGAAGACCCCGCATAGCAAAAACAATTCTGGGCAATAATAAAAACAAAATGGGAGGCATCAATTTACCAGACTTTGAACTCTATTACAAAGCTGTAATATTAAAATCAGCATGGTACTGGCACAAAAACAGAGCCATTGACCAGTGGAACAGAACTGAGAACCCAGATATAAAACCATCCTCATATAGCCACCTAATCTTTGACAAAGCAGACAAAAACATACACTGGGGAAAAG
>RJWJ010038191.1:0-15133 GCA_004363605.1 Indri indri
GTGGTCCCAGAGCTTGGATATTTCAGGTGGGCTGTCTTCAGGGAAGAGGGACAAAGGGGACCAGGATGCCGGCTCTCCTCCATTCAGGCTCTTCTGCTTCCACTCCCCTCCCCTGCCCACTGCTGCCAAATGGCAGTTCTGATGTGAGTCATCACTAGTGCCCCAAGGAATGATTGAGCTAGGGACTCACTAAAGCTGCTGCTTCCCCTCTGCTGGTGTGCCCACCACACCAAGGCTTCCACGGAGAGTGGGGCTCACACCTTTCCTCTTAAAGATATGCAGGGGACCAAGGGGTGCTTGGACTGTGAGCTCCCTGCCCTCGGACCCTCCCTAATGCTGCTCACCTGGTGCCCCATCAGAGCAGGTCGCAGCCTGAAGCAAAGGGACATTAAACCTGCTTGAGCATTCCATGGGCAACTCAAGACCAACACGCTTCTTTCTCCCTGGCACGGTCAGGGATTGAACTTGGGGGACCAGAGGACAGTCCCACAGGTCAGATCCTATAAAAGAATAAATTACTGATGTTCTAAGTCACTGAATTTTAGAATTTTTGTGTTAACCAAAATAGTTGGCAAGTTTATCAGCAGGAAATGTTAAATACCTGCCTTCATCAAAATTTACCTAAAGAGTGAAATTTTGCATCAACTGTCTAACAGTGACAATTCTTCTCCACATGAAAATTGCCAGAGTTGGTAATAATGAATTTTTATATTTTTTTCAGTACTGGTATTAAAACTGTGCTCTTTAGAATTCGAGAAGAAAAGACATTTCCAACCTGACAAAAGTGGTTTAATTTTGAGCAGGAAATTTTAAGAGCATGGAGAAAATCAGGCATAAAAAATAAAACAAGAGAAAGAAGTGCTTTTATTTTAATAGTGTGTATTGGAAAGAGGTCTAAAGTGGGAAAATATTCCAGCAATTATCTGGATGACCTCAGTTAAATCACTGAGCATCTTTGGTTTCTATTATTGTTGTGTATGATATCAATGCATTAGAATAGGCAGTCTTCTGTACCCTTTGACATTTTAAAATTCTCACGGATTTGCAGAATGGTAAATAAAATGTAACAAAACGGGCCCCTACTGTCAAGGTGAAGCTATCAGAGGTAGAAGATTCTACTAAGAAGATCCACATCCTTGCTCAGAAACCAAAATTAAGGAAAATCCAGAAGCTTTGTTTTTAAATGAAAGCTATAGGGTGATTTCTATCTAACATAGAAGGAGTGAGGGTATGCTTATAAGCTTATATACTTAATCTTTCTATTCACAACACCTAGCATAAGGGAGGTGCTCAATAAATGTTTACTCAACTGAAAGTATTGAAAATTCCACCAAACTGAGAAAGTATGTAATCATTAGTGATGAAGAAATGAGGGGTGGTAAACAATAAAAGCAAAGTTTGGTGCTGTGGTTTTGAGGTGAAAAATTTCCCATAACACCTGCTGAAGGAATTTGTATTGTCATTGTATATTGCTCTTACTGTATAATTGAACATCACTGCCTTTTGGTTCACCCTCCCATTATCCTTACAAGCCTCCGCTGCTTTATACTTTGGAGCAATGAGACACAATTAAAGGTTTGGCCCTTTTGATAGAATGAGGTCCATGTTCTCTTTCTTTTCAATGTTTCTGTAATTTGTCTTAAGTTGTCCATCAACTGAGAGGGGTGGGAAGGTAATCCCCTTTCTCTGAGATTTACCTCAATATTGGAACATTTTTGTTCAAATGAGAATTTTTACTGAGTCTTTGTAGCTCAATGTATTTTTATTTCGTACTATTCAGGGTTCAGGATTAATTTTTTTTTCCTGAGTCTGTATGTCCCTTCATCTCTGATTTCATGCAATCTCCTTTGACCTTTGCTTAAAAATGTACAAGTTCTTGCACAGTTCTTTTCTTGCTAAAGTTGGTCAAAATTAACCAATATATGCAAAACCCTCACCCTTTCCAACAATCTCCCTAGAGCTATGGCTGTGAGTGCCTATTGCCTACAATCCACATAAGCAAAAGTGTCTGTTTTGCCAAATATTTTACCATGGCATAATTGGGCTCTCCCATCTGCTACTTTGCTCCTCATCACACACATGTCAAGATTTTAAAAATCCAAATATTTTTACTTTGCTATAAAAATAGAATTTCACTCCAAAGTACTAAATTTTGTAGTTCTTAGAGTAATGCTAGCTAACTAAAGTAACAAACTACTAAATCTCAGTGGCATAAGACAATAGATGTTTATTTCTTGCTAACATAAAATCCAAAATGGAAAAATGGATGTCCCTGATTGGTAGGTGGCTCTATTCTCAGTCATGTTTCATAAAACTAGGCTTCTTTGTACCTGTGTCTCTGCCAACTTCAACACATGGGTTTCAGAGTTATAGTTTTTACCTGCATCAAGAGTGACATGGAAAGAATGTGGAGAAGTACATATAAAAATTATTCATAAACCAGGCTTGGAAGTGCCTGCATCATTTCTACTACTCACATGTCATTGGCTAGAATTTGGCCATGTAGATCTGTGTCATTGCAAGGGAAGCTGAATGAAGAGAGAATGGAATTTGGGGCATGCATAATCACATCTGTTGTAGAAGGATACAATCAAGCTTATATCATGAAAATGATAAAGATATATACATAGACACCTAATTTTGGTTGGTTTAATTCACATCTCTCTCAGTGCCTAACGCAATGGTTGGGACATGGCAGACACTAAATATTAGTTGAATAAAGGAATAGATGAATAACATTTCACATAGACCAGATTATGATAAATATTATAATAATGGTACAAAGAAGACAAAGAAAAAGGGAAAGAGATTAGTTACCATTCAGGATTGTGTATGTGAAAATGTAGAAATGGGTTAGTGGAAAAATAATTCTACAGCCCTAGGAAGATGATGAGTTTTCTGTATGTTCTTATTTCATATAAAATCATCTAAGATCTTTTTTTTTTATTTCAGCATATTACAGGGGTACAGAGGTTTAGGTTACATATGTTGCCCTTCCTTCCCCCCCGCCCCCCCCCGCCCCAAGTCCGAGTTTCAAGCATGTCCATCTCTCGGATGGATGGTGTGCATTGCACTCTTTGTGTATGCATATACCCGTCCACATCTAAGATCTTAATGAAACCTTGTGAATTAGTCAAGTCAGCTCCAATGCACATTATCACAACATTTTAGACTGTAATTAACACCATATTTTACTTGCTTCATTTAACATAAAAACTCCAAGAATAAATTCAGTGTTGTACTAGGGTCAAGTTTGACATTCATTCCAAAAGATGATTTTAGCATTTTTAATTAAAGATATTCACCTTATAATTCGCCTTATAATTTGTTATCTGTCATGGTATTGGCAGTAAGCCTCTCTTCTCCTATCCAGATCTAATACAGAATAATGAATTAAGCATGGGCTCTGGTGTCAAGAGACTTTAGGTCATTTTTCTGTTCCACATTAATTCTATTGCCAAAAGAAAGTCATCTAATAAGGCTTAGTCTCCCTTTGCCCATGTGTAAAATGAAGTTTAATTATAATAGTTCCTGTTATAACTACACCAGAGAGGTTTCTTAAAATAATTAAATTTAAAAAGTATGAAATAATCATTTAAGTTAAAAAATAGAATATATATTAATTATTAGAAGCAATTCATACTAGCTAATAGTAATAATACTATTTCTTGTAAATATTTGAACTCTCTTTAGGAATTCTCACTCTAGATTTTGTGAAGTGGGTACGTTTATGTATTCTTAGATATATTGGGATACTAAAGTCTCTAAGTGAATCTAGTATCATTAGTATGCTTAGCTAATTAGGGCCTTTCTCTGTCAATTTCTAGTATGTATCAATTTCTGACAAGTTAGACATTATAAACAAGGATGGATTCAGGTTTTGTGGGGCCTAACGTTCATACAGTTTGAGTACTATTTTAAGAAAGAGAATAGAAAATTATGAAAACAAAATTCAGTATGTAAGTTAATGTACATTTGGAAAGAGACAATAATTTACAACACATTAAAAATTATAGAAAGCTAATTAATAACAAAGTCAAAAAAGAAAAATCAACATATTTTTATTAATGGCCTGCATAATATACCTCTATAATATGTATATAGTATCTGTATGCTCTTTGATTGATTCCTGGTATGAGTAAATTTTTTTCGTTTTGTTTCCTATGGAGATAGCAAAAGAAAAAATAGTGTTTTATCTAGCATAGTTGGTTGAAATTATTTTTGCATAATTGATATTTATAAAAGCATAATTCACATTACATAACTGAAATATTTAGACTTTTATAAAAGTTTAGATATGTTGTCAAATTTGTGAAAACCCTTTATAAAAAGTGTCTTAAGTATATGAGATATACAATCTGGAAGAACTATCCAGAAACTATCTCTTGGCTCTCTATATATCAAACCTTGTTTCTATTCTACCATGCATATACTTTCAGTGGGTAGAATGTAGTCATATTGAGCACCTTCATTTTAAATCACCAGTTGAATTGATACACAGTAGTAAAAGTATTCCTGGAGGCCATTCATACACTGGAATGGGAATTCCTACCTATGTATAGATATGATGTTGAGCTACATAATTATATTCACTAAACTCAATTTAAAAGGTGTCTTTCATTCTCTTTCTCTTAGCCAGATCACAAAATTCCCTGCAGTTGCTCCATTGCTCCTCATGGGGAAGGTGCAATAAAATGTGAAGCGGAGACAGTGGTCTAGACTGCTTGAGGTTAAAATATTTTACAAAAATGTAGCGTACAGCCACTTTGGAAAACAGTTTGGCAGTTTCTTATAAAACTAAAGATGCAATTACCATACCACCTAACAATTATTCTCTTGGGCATTTATAACAGAGAAATGAAAACTTACGTCCACCTAAAAATTTGCATCTGAATGTATATTACAGCTTTATTAGTAATAGCTAAAAACTGGAAACAATCCAAATGTCCTTCAATGGGTGAAAGAAACTGAAATGTATTAATAACATGGAATATTATTGTAAGTTACAGATAAAATATTTTTGTTTTTGCAGAGTTGGGGCTTTCTGAATAAATTTTGCTAAAAACTTGAGATCCTGGGCAAAAAGTAAGCCTTGAGAACTTAATTTACAACTGTCAATATCCTGCAAAAATCCCAGAGAGATCTGCCTAACTCCAGAGATAGAGTAAGGTACATTTTGAAATCTTTACATTTCAAAGTAAAATAAGGATCCAGACCTTGGAGACATCTTTAGATCACAAAGCCAGGGACAAGAGAGAGGTTATCTGACCCTTGGAGAGATGTATTTATATTACAAAGGCTAGAGTGAGAACCCAGGAAATTTTCTTCATACTCTATGTACTATTAACTCTTGGGCAAGGAGTGATCAGAAAAGGCCCACCCACAGAAAGCTGGCAGGAGTCACACATCTTTAAAGAAGGTTACAAAAATAACATCGATTGGAATTTATTAACGTAATTTAAAAAACTAAAAAACGAAGTAAATCTTCTATTCAAACTACTGGAAAAAGCAGATGGTAGGGGTAGGAAGCAGAGCAAAGAAAACGCTTCCCAAGAGTAAATGAAAGATGTGATCAAAATAAAGATCACACCAGCATCAGTAATCAAAGAGCCTGGCGAGTCCAAGGAATAGCAGGAGTCTGGGTGTGCAGGGGATGGAGCGGCAGCAGGGCTTGCACGTATAGTGTCCACTGGCTTTGTGCTTGCAGGTCTTTCAAAACAGGGGAAAAAAATGACCTAAGTGATCATCTTCTCTAGTCCTCTATTGTACTTCTAGAGAAACTGAGATTCTACAACAGTAACTGATTTATCCAAGGTCACTTTTTACAGTCGCCTCATGAAACCATAACCTTTTATGGCTCTGACATTATCTTTTTCAATTGTCACAATATTTTCTCTTTTTAATTCACATTTGAAGTGGGAGTAGTTAAAATTATACACACAGATGCACACACACACACACACACACACACACACACACACACACACAGACTCACAGAGGAAAGGGAAGAAAGGACATTTCACTTATGGAAAATGGTTCATTACGGTTTGTCACAGTTAGTTAGCATGACATTATAGGCAAGGATGTGTAAGGATAGGGGTGTATCCTGTACCCTGACCTCAAACACCCTCCACCTTCTCAACGCCCTTCAGTCTTTTGGAGCATGGCCTCTATAACCTCTTACCAGCAGTCTGAGATACCCTTAGGAGTATTAAGTTGTTATCGTATAGGACAGGAAATATGATTGTTAAAATCTTCTATGCCATGTAGTTCCTCAATGGAATTCCTATATTTCTATTTTAATATTCATTTTGTTCATGGACATTTTATAGAATGTCACTTCATATCCTTTTTGGAAGCAGCACAATATAATTTATGAATGAATACATGAGAATAGCAATAGAGAGGCTATCAGATCCAAAGTCAGAGATTTTACCTGTCATTTGCTGTGACATTGCTGCTTAAGGTCTATGAGTTCCAAGTTCCTAAAATCAGGACAATGAAATGAGTGATATCTAATGTCCCCTCTGATCTTGAAATTCTGTAATCTGGATTTTTAAAATAATACTTGGTAAATTTCCGTAGATTTACAGGAATCTAGTAGCTCCTTCCTCTCTTATAACCCACTACTATGCTCTTCCTTTTACCTTCTCTTTTTTCATCCAGCCTTCATTTCTAATCCTCTCCCCTAATCCTTCAAGAGTGGGGAGAGCAAAGATAGCACTGAATTTCTTTTGCTACCTGGCCATAAATGAATGAAACTTGTAATAATTGTTTGTCTATGGCCCTTACTTTAAAAGCTTTTTGGGTCAGTGAGGAGATGGATCACGATTGCTACCTGGCCAAATAGCACTCTATATTTTTATACCAGCCTTAAAGGCCTTTGGGGGAATCTATTTCCATTTATTGAAGCTATTTAAATAGAGGCCCTTTCTCACCTTTGACAACTCTGTCACAATAACAAGAAAGCATGGTGTATCTAAACATTGGGAAATAATAGATACAAACATAGGGAACCATGAATGAGATTTATTGTTAGTGGTAGCCAGGGCAGTTTTATTTCTCTGCAAACATCAGACTAATCTATCAAAAGAAGAAGAAGAAAAACTGGAAATTAGTCTTACCCTCATAGCTTGTAAGATGAAGTTGAAAGTTGGATCATTCCTTTACTGCAGATTTAGTAATTCAATAAAAGTTACTGTAATAAGAAAGGTTCAGCCATCGTGCTATGGGATAGAGCCTGCCTGGTAAAGAGCAAAGCTCATGATGAAGAGAGACTGAGTCCTAAATGTCACTTGAAGATTTGGATGAGGCTTTTCTTAAAGCCCAACCTATTCCTGGACTTTTCCATTGTATATATATCTAATAATGCCCATTTTGGATTTGGCCATTTTGAGTTATTTGTATCATTTGACTCATGCTATGATGTTCTCAAAACACTGTGGTATTTTCCCATTTCACTCAATGTAAATCCCAAGTCTTTGCAATAGATTACAAAGCACTGGGTGAACTGGTCCACAACCGCCTCTCTTATTTTTACCTCCTCTCAGTCTCTTCCATGCTTACTCTCTGACTCCAGACACATTCTGATACATAACTTTTTTTTACATCTTATTCCTATTTCCAGGAATAGGAATATTTATATACATGTGGATTCACTCTTTTGCCTACTTTAGTTTTTTTTCTCAACTATCATCTTCCAAGTCCCTCTCTCACCACTCTATATAAAACTGCAATGCTCTCTCTATTATATACACAACTCTCTACTCTTTTCTATGATTTAATTTTTTCCAGTGCACATACCACCTTCTAAAATTCTACATTTTTATGTTTTATCCAAAACACTCTCTCAAACTTCAAACTTACATATTTAACTATCTACTTAACCTCTCCCCTTTGATGTCTAATAGACATATGAAACCAAACTCCTTATGGTCATTCAAAAATGTGTACCTTATCACAGCTGTCATTTCAATTGTTGACAACATCTCTGAAAAATTCTTTAGGCTAAAACATTGAAGTCATCCTTAACTTCTCTCTCTTGCGCATGCCACGAATATGGTTCTATAGGAAACCCTGTTGGCTTTATCTCTAGTCTATGCAGAATCTTCCCACCCAGTACCTCCTGCAGTAACATCCTGGTCCAAGACACTCTAATGACAGACTTGGACTAATTTCATTATGTCTTCTTTCTTCTATCCTTGACCTTCTATCACCCATTCTCAATACAGCAGTCAAAATTAGTTGTAAAACGTCATCTGATCATATCATTATCGATGAGCCCATTTCATTGAGAGTAAATTCCAAGGTGTCTGTAAAGATTAACAAGGCTGTGATCTGGCCTCCTAATTCCCCTCTGACCTCATCTCTTTGTACTTTCCCCCTCCTTAATTCTAGCACTGGTCTTTCTCTTTGCTATTCTCAGAACCTGCCAAGCACACTGCAGTATTAGAGAGTTCATTTTATCTTCCCCTAGATATCCACTTGGCTAATTGTATTATGTCTTTCAAGTGTTTGTTCAAATATCTACCCTGACATATATTTAATATTGAAAATGCCCTTCCCTTAAGATGTACTAAATATTTTTTTCTAATAGAACTACTTGTGTTAATATTATAATATATTTAACTAGATGGAAGCCCATGAACATTAGAATCTTTGTTGGTCTTGTTTATTGTTATAATCTATGTTCCTCAAACAAAGTGTCCATACCTCTGCTTGTTGATCATTTATTTATTTATTTGTGAATTATTTGTCTCTTCCCACCAAAGGTTGGCACATTACATGCCATTCAGGAGTCCTATTCATATGTAGTATGAAAGTGCAGTGAACAGCCTATTGGGCTAAATGCGAAAGCCCTCCACCTTACACTAAAATGCAAACGCTTTAAGGATAAGGATTCTTGTCCATTTTTTTGCTGCTATAGCCTCATGTCCTAGAATAATTTTCAGTACAGAGTAGTTGCTTAATAAATAATTGTTGTATAAATGAATGATGGAGCAGAAATCTCCATTATAAATTATTAGAAGGAAAAAAACTGCTCTGAGGTTGATGGCATAGACTTTTTAAACATAAGACTACCAATGACTAATGTAGTGAAATAGATACCAGAAAAGCCATTTATATGTTTCCTGTCAAATAACAGCCACAATCAATAGAGCTCATTAAAGAAGTTTATGATTCACATTAAAGAGTAAAAATCATGAAGCATCTGGCCATAAATTTCATTCCTTCTTACTCAAAGTTACCTTTTACCACCCTAGAAGAGGCAAAAATAAAAGGAAGCCCCAAAAGCAAAATACTTAAATAGAAATGGTAAAAAGAAAGATTCCGTGAGGTATGGCCAGAAGAAACAGGTTGAAGTGGACATTTGTTGCATGCTGTTTCTTTGATATGTGCTAGTGTTTGCAAATATGATTATGGGTTAAATCATGATTTCCTGTCAAAAATAAGACCTAAACACAGAGAACACCCATGACAAGGAAACAATTCTGAAAAATGAAAAAGAAATTCAGTGTACAGCACACAGAGAAAAAAGCTACCTGTAACCTACTATCGAAATTGAATATCTAAATTTTGAAAAATAACAGGATCCTCATGTCCTCTGGTGCTTATTTATGAGCAGGCTTCCCTCAGTGAACAGTGATAGGAGCTGTAGATCTCAGATCACACGCATTGATGGGAGTCTGCAAGAGTACGCTGCCAGCATCCTATTCTGCACCACCAGTTGGTCAGGGATGCTGTTGTTCCATACTGATCTCTACAAACACCCCATATTTTCCAACAACTTTGCTGAGGCATAATTAACACTATATAATATGTTAATTATTATTTACATCTAATAAAGTTCTTCAATTTTTAGTGTGTTATTCAAAAATGTTTAGTAAATTTACTGAGTTGTGCAACCATCACAGTACTCCTGTTTCAAAACATTTTTATTACTCTGATGAGATCCTTCACACCAATTTACAGTTCATCCTTATCTCTACTTCTATACCCAGGAAATCACAATCTGCTTTTGTCTGTATAAATTTGATTATTCTGAAGATTTTATGTAATTGGAATCATGCAATGTGTGGTATATTTTGTCTGACTTCTTTCTCTCAGCATAATGTTTTGGAATTATCCATGCTGTAGCATGTATAGATATTTTCTTTCCTTTTTTTTTTTTTTTTGCTGAATGGTATTCCATTCCATTGTATGGATATATCACATTTTTTAAATTAGCAAGTTGATCTACACTTGGATAGTTCACACTTTTTGGCTGCTATAAATAGTGTGCTATGAACATTTGTATGAACAAAATGAACAAAGTTCCTACTAAAATGAACATGCTAGTGGTAAAGAGGAGATTAGGCACTGAGAAAAAGAAAAAAGCAGATTCCATGCTAGAAAATGATAAATGCTATGGAGAAAAGAAAAAAGCAGAACCAGGTAAAGGAAGTCAATAGTCTACAGGAGGGATGGAGAGGCACGTTGCACTAATGAATAACCTGATGAGCATAAACCTTGAGTAGAGATTAGACTTCAACAAAGACTTGAAAGAGGTAAGACAGTTGGCCAAGAAGCTTTCTGGGGAAAGAACAGAAGGTGAGAATGTATCTGCCATAAGACCAATGTGGACTGTTAACATTTAGGTCAGTAACAGAGACAGGCTATCCTTTTTCTAATCCTAGATCTGCCTCAATTGACGTTAAGACCCTGCACGGATTATTTTGTTTTTCATGTCACTATTTCCACCACCCTGCAATGAGAAATATTGACTAAAATTGTTCAGGTCTCTTCCCACTAATACATATATAAAGTATATCAGTGCAAAAATGTTTCTTAAAACCCATTGAATATGGTATTTGTCTTGGAATACAGATGTTTCTTTAAGGAAGTAATGCGCGCAAGTATCTGTGTTTATATCCCCAAACGACAAGATGGAAAAAATTAGAACTTAAGAGAAATGGTTACTAATAACTGTTAAAAAAAGAATTTAAAAAAATAGTAAGGAGACAAAAGGGAATCTTGCCTCTAAGAGAGAAATGTGGATTACTAGAAATGGGCTCCATTTAGGAAGACAGATGATAGAAGCAGAGAATTGTTGACTACTACCTCTCAGTTATAGAAGTGCTTGAGATCTAAAAAAGAAAAGGGTTGGAGTCTAATTAATCTACTTTTATTGGCATAGATATGAAGCAATATAGTGAAATGGTTAAGACCAAGGGCCTTAAATACAAATAAAATTGATTCAGCGTACAATTCCATTGTGTACTAGCTAAGTGTTTGGGGTGAATTATAAAACAATGCTAAGCCTCAGTTATTTTACTTATAAAATGAAAATTATAATATCAACTTTATAGGATTGTAAAAATCGCATTAAATCCAACATGCCATTTAAAGAGATTGGTAAAATTTTGGCATAGAGAGAGTGCACAATAAATTATAAAAATTGTTACTGCTATTAATGAGAGGAGAAGTACCCTGAAAGCATGAGATGCTTCTATATCCATCCCCAAAATAGGATTATCTAGCTTTAGGTTTGTTCCTATTACTTCCAAACCAAAGAAAATTAGACGATAAAAAGATAATTTGAGTGGCTAAATAATCCCCTTCGGCAAATCTCAACTCCTTAATAACAAACATAAGAATGTAGTTCCAAGTCTCTCCTACACTTTATCTTTCCCAAGGTTATACTGAAAGAAAGGGAGAGGGAGTGAGAGAGAGAAAGAGAGAGAGAGAAACACTCTTTGCCGCCATTTTGTTTATATTTTTCCTTCCTAATCCCCAATTATCTCTTTAATCTAATTAACTCCTGTAGAGGAAGTAGAGGACTTTGGAAACCTTGGAGCAAAAGGAAGCATTTATTTTTGAAGTGAAGCCATTTATGTTCTTCTTTTCAAAGCACCAAAGTACCTCTCTATATTCGAGGCTTACGATGAGTACCTCTCACAGCTGAAGCCAAGTCAAGCAATGCCCACAACTGATCCTGAATAAATCTCTTACTTTTAAACAGATTCGGACTTCAAGGAGCAGAGTAAGCCTCAAACATACAGACTAGAGTCATTTTTTTTTTTTAATTTTCAACTGATCCAACACTCACTTGACCGTTAAATCCTTTTCGATTCTTATATTTGTCTCTCACCTGAGCAATTAACATTTTTATTGGTACGTTCTTCTGAGAATTCTCAGGGTTATTACATAAGAGAAATTTCATGCATTATACTTCCAATTAGTTGATTATGAGAGTTCTTTCTAGGATGGTGACATTTCTCCTGAGAACTGAGTGATAAGAGAGGCAACAGTAATGCAAAGTTTAGACTTGAAGGTGGAAATGAGCTTTGTTTCAAAGAGGATTAAAAAAAAGCCAACATGGAAAAAATGTAGAGGGTAAGGGGAAGAATAGTCAAAGAGGGAGCAGAGATAGGTTAAGGGCTAGATCATAAGGGCTGCTGTGAGGAGAATGAACTTTGGCAGGAGCCCAGTTAGCAGGGTGTTACATTTGTGAGCGCAAAAGATGATGGTGGTTTGTCTACGGTGGGAGTATTGGAGAGCAAAATTTATACTGATTTGGGATGAAATTTCAGGTAGAATCATAAGGATTATTAATGGATTGTAATAGGAAGGATGAGACAAAGTGAGGAATCAAGGATGACTCCTAGAATTGAGACTTAGCAAATAGATAGTAATGCCATTTACTGAGATACAGAAGACTGATTGAGAAGCAGATTTAAAGCATCATGAAGGAGCCATATTTACCATACTAACTTCCAGCATTTTAGATGATAACTGAAATCTAGTTAGGCTACCCACATTATGAATTCATATATTTAGTTAAAGTCAAAACAGCACTAATTCACTGGTTTGAGTATGTAACTGTAAAATATATTTATCTCTGTATCACCACTCTGAGAGGTAGAATTTCAAGATGAATAAGATGAATCTCAAGCTAGGCTTTCTTCGTTTCAAACTTTGCTATGCTTACTAACTTCGGTGACCTTGAGCTAATTCTAAATCTCTTCACTCATCAATTTTTTCACCTGTAAATGAGAATAGTGATAGAATACACCTCACTGGGTAAGGCAATAAATGTAACCTAAACATTTGTACCCCTGTAATATGCTGAAATAAAAAAAAATTAAAAACAAGCTAGGAGAACAATGTGATTGTAAAAAGAGTGTCTTGGTGTTAAAACAGGGATTCTCAAAGACAGAGGTGAGGATACAAGAAAGAAAGAGAGTGGAAATTCTTAGGTGGGGTAGCATGAGTGACATAAATGCATTTTAAAGATCATATGCAATATTAGAGTATCAATTGATAACGTAAAAATTATTGCTATTCTCAAAATCCAAACTGCAAGTGTAGATAGAGCTCAGAGGAATCTTAGCTGATGGTGCATGATTTAAATAAATATTGAGAAGCATTGCTTTAGAAAATCTGTGTGCACAGCTAATTAAATGAACATATAAACAGATCATTTGGTTAAAAGTTAGCATAGAGTACATTTTCCTGCTCATAATAGAAAAAGTTATAAATTGCTCAGCAATGTCCTTTTGATAGAATATGGTTTTTTTTCTATCAGAGAAAGAATAAAGAAAAAAGAAAAAGCATGAGTCTTTAAAATCCTTTTATCTTAAACTAGTGCCCCATGCTGCTTACACTTAGCATGATGAATGACTGCTTATTATATGAATAAAGTCAATTGAACAGAAAAGAAAGGCTATTGTGTCATGCACAGAATATGTCTTATTGAACAGTTTGGTTTTCAATAATGGCTATATCCATTGAGATAATTATCTGCAATTATCAACAGAAGAGAAAGTTCAGTTATTTCTTCTTTTTTAGTTTTAAAACCAGGGGAGTGAAATTGCGACAGCATAGTATTAAGACCTATGCTTAATACTTGACTTGGCACTGTCAGGGCTTGAATTCAGGTTCCTCAGCTTGCCTGTTTTGTGATCTTGGTGAAATCAATTCAGCTTCTAACATTCAGTTTCTTATATGCAATATATAGAGTAATAGCAACAACTTTATTAACTAGTCGTAAAGGTGAATTAAACTAATGCAAGTAAAAAATGTACAGCAGTGCTTAAACAAATAAAATTCTCAAAAATGTTGACAGTTATTGTCATCTGCTTGCTTTTCTCCTTCATATGTAGCTTGTTCCAATAACATGAAGAAAGTGTTACAGTTCATGTATTTTGTCTCCACTATAAGAGCAGTATTAGCTTGGGATGAGCACACCACTTGAAGTTAGATCCTCTGGAGTTAAGTTTTGGGTCCACAATTTACTACTTGGATGAGAACATGAAAGCCATTTAAACTTTGTGAGTCTTGATTTTCTCAATTATAGAGGATTTATTGAGAATTAAATGACCAGTAAATTACTGGTAAATACCAAGGAGATTTCCCTCTTTTTTTTTTTTTAGTCTTTTTTTCCTTAAATATTATTGTTATAATAGTAATAATTGCTAAAACGGTTTAATATTTAAAAATGAACTCACAAAATGCCAAGGCCCCAAGTATACAGAAGCTGTAACTTTCTGAGTGGCTGTACCAAGAACATATAGTTAGAATAATATACAAGGCAACTATACATATTACTTAAAAATAACGTTAGCAACTGTACCAAATAAAACTCCCTGATATCAGTGGTTTAACACAACAGAAATTGATTTTTCTCACTGAAAGTAAAACCAGCATTCCTGATCAGTGGAAAAACTCTTTTAAGTGGTACTTCAGGGACCTGAGCTCATTCCACTTGTGGCTCTGGCATCTTCTAAGATTGCCATGCTCATCTGCATCCAAGTTTACTTGGAAATTGTTGAAAGTCAATTGAATTTAAATACTAGTCATCCATTGCTGGTTAATAAATTACCCCAAAGTTTAGTGGTTGTTGTGGTCTGAATGTGTTTTCCAAAATTCATGAGTTTGAAATTTAATCCCCAATGCATCAGTGTTGAAAGATGGACCTTTGGGGAAGTGTTTAGGTCAGGAAGGCGCTGCCCTCATGAATGGATTAATGCTACCATAAAAAGCTTGCAGGAATGGGTTCCCTTTTTCTTGTCCATTCCACTTTCTACCCTGTGAGAATACAACAACCTTTCTGTCTGGAGGATGCAGCAACAAGGTACCATCTTGGAACCAG
>RJWJ010038192.1:0-15119 GCA_004363605.1 Indri indri
CTTCTGCACAGCCAAGGAAATTGTCACAAGAGCAAACAGACAACCTACAGAATGGGAGAAAATTTTTGCATGCTACAAATCTGATAAAGGGCTGATAACCAGAATCTACTTAGAACTCAGGAAAATTAGCAAGAAAAAATCAAACAATCCTATCAAAAAGTGGGTCAAGGACATGAACAGAAACTTTTCAAAGGAAGACGGAATAATGGCCCATTTTTCTATGTTGAATCACCATTGCATTTTAGGAATAAATCCATCTTGGTTGTGTTGTATAATTCCTTTAATACCCTGTTGAATTTGGTTTGCTAGTATTAATATTCTGTTTGTAACTTTAAATCAAAAACCCTAGAACAGATATACACACAAAAAAGCAAGAAATAAAAACATATCTTTTTTCTATTTATATCTTTTATACTATCTCTCAAAAAGTTGTTGTATTAATAGTTATTATTTTTGATAGGTTTGACATTTAGTCTAACTACTCATGATATAAGTTGTTTATGCACCACAATTACAATAGAGTATTCTGTATTTGTGTACATACTGTTACTAATGAGTTCTATACCTTCAGATGATTACTTATTCTTCATTAATGTACTTGTCTTTCACATTGAATAACTCCTTTTAGCATTTCTTATAGGGTAGACCTGATGTTGATAAAATCCCTCAGCTTTTGTTTCTCTGAGAAAGTCTATTTCTCCTTCATAGTTGAAGGATATTTTTGCGGGATATAATATTCTAGGGTTAAGGGTTTTTTTTCCTTCAACACTTTGAAACCCCTTCCCCCTGCTTGATTTCCATTGAGTTTTAATTCCTTCTGTGCACATGTGTGCTCATTGGTTAGTTCCAATTTAATAGAGAGTACTTGTGGTGTTTGTTTTTACATTCTTTAGATACTTCACTTAGGAGAATGGTTGCCAGTTCCTCCCAAATTGCTGCAAAAGGCATTAATTCATCCTTTTTTATGACTGAGTAGTACTCCATGATACACATATACCATATTTTATTAATGAACTCATGAATTTATGGGCACTTGGGTTGATTCCACATCCTTGAGATTGTGAATTGTGCTGCCATAAATATTTGAGTATAGGTGTCTTTTTTATAAAATGGCTTCTTACCCTTTGGGTAGATATCCAATAGTGGGATTGCTGAATCAAATGGTAGGTTGACTTTTAGTTCTTTGAGGAATCTCTGTACTGTTTTCCATAGAGGTTGTACTAATTTGCAGTCACCCCAACAGTGTATAAGCTTTCCTTTCACTCTACATCTATACCAGCATCTATTGTTTTTGGACTTTTTAATAAAAGCCATTCTAACTGGAGTGATAACTCATTGTGGTTTTAATATGTGTTTTCCTGATGATTGGTGACATTGAACATATTTTCATATGTTTATTGGCCATTAGTCTATCTTCTTTTGAAAAGCTTCTGTTCATGTCTCTTGCCCACTTTTAAATGGGATTGTTTGTTTTTTTCTTGCTGATTTGCTTGAGGAGTTCTTTGTAAATTCTGGATAGAATTTATTGGATGTATAGCTTGCAAATATTTTCTCCCATTCTGCAGGTTTTCTATTTGCTCTGTTGATTATTTCCTTAGCTCTGCAAAAGCTCTTTAATTTAATGAAGTCCCATTGATTGATTTTTGTTGTTGCTGTAATTGCCATTAAGGTCTTCATAAATTCTTTGCCTAGGCCAATATCTGTAAGAGTTTTTCCAACATTTTCTTCTAGAATTCTTATGGTTTCATGCCTTACATTTAAGTTTTTAATCCATATTGAATTAATTTTTGTGAGTGCTCAGAGATATGGATCCTGTTTCATTCTTCTATATGTGGCTATCCAATTTTCCCAGTACCATTTATTGAATAGGGATTCTTTTGCCCAGTGTATATTATTGTTTCCTTTGTGAAAGATCAGATGTCAATATGTGGATTGTTTTACATCTCTGTTCTCTGTTCTGTTCCATTGGTCTATATGTGCCAGTGCCATGCTATTTTGGTTACCATAGCATTGTAGTATAGCTTAAAGTCCAGTAATGTGATTCCTCCAGATTTGTTCTTTTTGCTTAAGATTGCTTTGGCTATTGGGGCTCTTTTATTGTTCCAAACAAAGCATAGAAATACCAGAAGGAAATAAAAATGTTTTGTGGACCGTTTGGTTTTTTGTATGTGGCAGTTTTACATTATTAGTTTTTATAATCAGTACATTTTAATCAAAACAACTTAACCAAAAATCTGTCACAGAATTTTGAGGCCCATTAAAACAAAGTTTCATGAGAAAATAATATCTTAACCTGCCAAAAACCATTGAATTGTACACTTTAAATGGGTGGGTTATATAGTGTGTAAATTATTTCTCAATAAAGTTGTTAAAAAATACTATAGTAACATTTCATTCTTTAAGACCCCTATATTACAACTGCATTACCAGATAAAATGTAGTATGAAAGCAATAAAGGCAGTTTGTTACACAGAAACACTACAAATAAATTCAAAAATACTACTTTGTAGTAGTTTATTTTTAAATTATAAAAGTAATATAAAAATAATATGGAAAATTTTATAGAGAACAGTCCAAATAACACCCAATGCCATACCATCCTATTATAAACACAGGGATGAATTTGGTTTATTTCCTTCCAATTTCTTACTAAAAATCATACATAGTTATAATCATGATATGCAATCCATTTTTATCATTTTTTTACATAACATTGTATCACACACATTTTCAATGTTGCACACTGGTCTTCATTCATATAATCCAAAATGGCTGCATATTATTCCTGGAGGGTTGCATTAAAATCACTTTGGACTTTTTTTTGGTTAGCTATTACAAGTAAAGTCATGATAAAAATCATCATGCATTGCTTCCATAACTTGAATTATTTTCTTTAGAATCATTTTTTAAACCAGTGCCACAAAATTGGGATTACTAACAATCAAGGGGAGAACATTGTTGTGGTTCTGGATTCAAATTACTTTTTAAAGAATTTAACGAGTTTTCAAAAATAACGGCAATTGTATTAAATATCACCCTCGCTGTACATTCACCAACACTATTCATTATCTTTTTTCTAACTTACTAGATAAAAATGTATTAGTACTATTTTAATTTGTATTTTTTGATGACTCAATTACAATTTGTTAATTGTATTTCTTCCCCAAATATCTTTTTCCATTTCATTATCTGCTGCTCTTATCTTTTTATTGCCTTCCGTTTAATTTCTTTAGGTTTAATTCCTGTCTTTTTGTAATTTCTTGAGGTGGAACATACTCATTGGTATTTACCCATGATGGTGGGTGGGTTTTTGCTCACCATCCTGAACCACTGACTGTGAACCAGCTCCACCTATGGCACCCCAGTGATCTCTGCCATCCAGTGGGCTACATTCACGCCTTCTCCAGTGGAAGCAAAATTCTCAGTCTTGGATAATCTCCCTCAGCCCTAGAGGGAATAACTACACCCTACATTTGTTACTCCTGTATTCTTCAGTTTTTTCTCTTATCCCTTTAGTAGTTAATCATCTTTTACTAGTTAACAATTTTTTTATATTATATTTTTCCTGTTCAAATTATTGGTTTGGTTTTTGTCTCCTGACCAAAATGACACTGCTTCCTTTGAATTTCTGCCAAAATTAAACCCTCAAGTAGGCTTTTTTTTTCCCTCGACTCAACTGCTATGCCTGGGTTTGAGGGGAGGAGGAATAGAATGTAGGAAAGGGAGGCTTAGCCACGCTGGGAGGCATAGTCCTTTCTGGCTCTGCAAGGGACTCAGGTGTCGTGGCTGACTAGGTGGGTGAAATGTGGGCAGGACTAACTGGCATATGGAGCCAATGAAACCTGGCATTCTTAAGAACCCTTCCCTCAGGACTCTATTTTAGAGATGTGGCTGAGACAGGAGGTTGGTCACACTATTTGAGATGTAGTAGGCTAGAAGTAATCAAGGAGGAAGAGCCTTCTTAACTATATTGTCCCAAAGAAAATGGAACAGATTAGTGGGTTCAGGTGGGGTTATGGCCTTTAGTTAAATCCTGAGAAGCATCTGGAGAAGCTATGATATTCCATCTGCTCTGGCCTTTTAGCCACTGGTTGCCTTGTTGATGGCCAGGAAAAGAGAAGCTTCACAGCCCTGAAGGATTTTATCCTTCTGATGAAAAGACAAGCTACAGATAATTATATGATATTGTTTAAACATTATAACAAGATACAATGTGTTAGGAAATGGTTTGTATAAACTGTACATATTTATTGTTAATATAAATAATTTGCATTATGAGTTTGTTTTCCTTGGTGTGTATACTTTCTCATCTCTGGGGACGTGGATGAGCAAAGTGTTATGTTCCACGGCCTCGCTCCTGCTGGCAATGGCACAGGTGCAGAACTGTGGGCAGGATGAATCAAACGCCAATTGCATCACTGCCGCCTGTGCTCAGCTCAGATTGCCGTCAGTGGAGGAAATAGAATTCATTAGTTTTTTTTCAGGGCACATGCAAACACATGGGTTTCAAAGAATGTATAATTGCAGCAGGGAGAAATGGGTAAGCCTCGCTTTTCCTTTCCCTGAGCAACTCTGGCAACAGATGAACCGATGAGCATTTGGAAGCACTGCCTTTGTCAGTAGATATTTGAGAAGACGGTATCACTGTGGCAGAATGCTCTGTTGATAACCGATCACAACTTGTAATTCTCTCCCAGGACTATTGAGAAAATAATATTGATTTGTTAAAGAATCCAAAATGCTATAAATGCTCACAGAAAACATGACCAAATACTCAAACAACCATTTTAAGTGAGTCAGATAAAAATAAAATGCGTGAAAATCTCTTTCCTGACGTATGTGATGAGTTATCTAGTGTGATGAGCTCGGAGCCTCTGTTTTCCATATCTATTCTCCTTTCGGCATTGGCTATGCTAATGCCATTTGACAAGTGTGAGGCTCTGGCATGATGATAGAGGACTGTATTTGGAGAAAAATACAAGCTCTTTCAAAAAAATTAATTTCCCCAGGGTTCCTGAGATGGATGAGGACTAGGAGCAAGCCTGCACTGGGTTGTAGCTCCATATTTCCCAAACTAGACTGATCTTGGAGATTTTGATTGGAATTCTCTGATGAGACACAGGAATCTGCATTTGTAACAAGCACCAAAGTTGCAAACTTGATTCTGCTAGTTTGGAAAACATCATTCTTGTGTATATATTCAAAAGTGAAGTTTATTTTTAATGCACTCAGATTTCCTGCTTGTCCAGCACGATTTAGGTTGACATGACTCACCTACATGAATATGAATATATATATATTTTTTTTTCTTGGGAATACAGGTCTCAGCATTTGGGAGAAAATATTTTAAAAAACAAAAACAAAAATTCCCTGTATTGAATTGAGCAGCTGAAAGGCAAACACCTGGCCTTTTCTTTTCAATTATGCTGCTTGGGCTGGTAGACTGTTTGGGATGAAAAGTATTCATATCAAAAATAATCCTTCTTCCTCCTTCCTGATCTATATCTCTTTTCCCCCTTTAAAACATAACATTTATTGCCTTTTTCTAATTACAAAAATAATTCATGCTCAATGCCAAAAATCCCAAAAACAAAACAAAAATCTATAATTTCACCACCCAGAAATAACCTTACTATATGTTTTCTAAAGATGCAATGATATGTGATTCTTGATGCTTATAATTACAATACATCATGACCGCTTAGTAAGAAAAAGTAATTTTAAGTTAAAACAGGAATGTTAAAGGTAACTTACAGAAACTAGAAATTCACTCCTGCCACATTTTCATATATTAAGAAATGCTGATATATCAAACTGCCCTTAGAATGCTGAGAGAATCCATATGTTTAGAATTTATAAATACTGTCTTCTCTTCTAAAGTTGTCATACCTTAGATATGCAATGGTTTTTGTTTCTCTAAAGAGTTTTTTTAACCTTTAGATATCTATCATTTCTTCATTCATTCTATAGTAGTTGAGCATTTATTATGGGAATGCAGCATCTAACAAGACCTATAAGGTCTCTGCCTCCAGTGAGCTTATTTTCTGGGGTAGGGGCAAGAAATAATAAACAAGTAAACAAATTAACAAGACATTTTCATATTCTTTTTGGTTCAGTAGTCAAGGAAAGTCACTCTGAGGAGGTGACATCAGACTTGACACTTGAAAGGATCCCAGCCTTGGGAAAATGAGAGGGTCTGTTTCCTCATGAAGTCAACAACGCAATGTATTCCCAAGTTGTTTTGGTTTGGTTTTGAACAGAAAATTGTCCTTGTAAGTTGATCTTTGCTTAAAGGAAATGCTAATTTTTTCTTTAGTTTAAAAAAATTATAATAATTTTACCAGGATATGTCTTGGAGTTGATCATTCTGGGTCTATTTTCCAAGGTACCCAGTGAGCCCTTTCAGTGGTACATTCACATCTTCTTTTACTTTGGGGAAATTTGTGGTGATTAATTTTTATAAAGTATTAGGGTTTTTTTTTCCATTTTAGGGTTTCCAATTATATATATGGTAATTTTTTTTTTTTTTGCCTATGTTCAATTTTAACCACTTTTAACCATTCTGACTTCTTTTTTCTAATCTTATTTTCGTTCTTTTGGTTGTTTCTTTTCCTTTCTTCAATGCCCCTTATTATATTTACATTTTAATCTACTCTCCCTTGAGTACTCTATAACTTAGTCTCTCTGATGATTTTGTCTTTTACTCCATTTCTTTCTGGAGTACAATAAAATCTCTTTTAATTTCTTCCTTTTTATAATCCACTTCTGTTTTAGGTTTCAAAATTTTCTGATTCAAGGATTTTTTTTCCAAATTCCAAAATGCTTGTTTAAGAATATTTAATTCAGTTTTCAGTGTTGTGTTACAGTTTTCTTCTGTTGCAAGCCTATTTTTAGAGAGACTTTTTATCAGTTAAAATATTTTGTTTTGAATATGACTTCCTTCTTTGTAGCTTTATATAGATGAAAACTGCTTGTGTATATTGCATACATACAGTTCATTATAGGGTTTGAAGCAGTTTGGAGCATTTTAGGCATGCCCTCATCTCTCAGTTTAGGAAAATGAAGTTTATTTAATGGATGGTTTTTTTGGAGAGGTTGGGGGGAGGTTGGCAAAGGTAGTGTGCTGATTTGAGTTTTTTATTTTTTTGTATTCTGAATTTATTTCTCGTTTCTTTTTCTCTTTACTGTTTAGTCTTAAAAAGGTATCTCCCTTCATTTTTGCCATTTTCTCCCAGAAGCATTGCCTTTCTGAGACAGCCACCTTATGTCCCATGAATTTTTAAGTTCCTTCCCTGTAGATACTGCTCTTAGACATGTGAACTCTCGGTTTTGTTTTGTTTTTGCAATTAGGGTGGACTTTGGCTTTCTGAGAATAATTTTAGTTCGATATCAGGTCCTTTGTTGTTCCATTCTCTCTTCTGAACAATTTTTCTGGATCACCCTACTTTTCTGAAAATGCTTGTGTGGGGAGCTTGAAAGATAGCTCTGCTGGAAATTGGTAGGGTTTTTTGTTTGTTTTTACTTACAGGTAATTTGAAGTTTGAAGTGTTTTTTGTCTCCTAGTTATGATGAGAGCATGGGACTTTTGTGTTTTTCTATTTTCTTCTTCTTTATCTATATAGTTTGGGGAGGATATGTAAACAAATTCCAATTACTTCACTGTACTGCCATTCATTTAAAGAAGAAACTTTAGCTCACATCAGAAATACTATTGTTCTCATAGAAAATCTCCTTCCAGTATTCTAAAATCTTTTAAACTTTTCTTACCCTGTCACAGCAGGACCTTGTAGGAAGACAGAGGAGTAGAAAATAGGAATCTAAGACCAATATAAAAGCTATTACAGTTTCCCAGAAACGCATTAATTTGTCAAAAATGAATAATAGTAGTAAGTTTTTCCTATAATGAGATTAGCATTTTCTAGCAGGCTTTTAATAATACTAATTTTTTATATATACTTCCGCAGACCTTTCACATCAATTGAATTATTTACTTATGAATTAGGGGCTAGTTCTTATAGGCTTTCTGGCTACCATTTATTGCAAAGATAAAGCATGTAATTCAAGCAGTATCACTCTATTCATAGAGGCTTCTTTGCAGCCCTTGTAAACATTGGCTAGAAATGATTGTTCTGCCTTATTTATCACTGTGCCTTTAACATGTATTTTTAAGTGAGAAACATAATTGTTTGAACTACATAATGTCTGTGGGAAAGTGACTTCATATTACCAGTTTTCTTTGGGACTGTGAAAATAATAGCAGGTATTAGCAACCTAGTCCTTTGAAATTGTACTTCGCTATCATTAAAAACAGTATTTTTGGGTAACATTACTGTGATAATTTTGCCTATTGCAATATCATTAGATAGACTGATTATCTTCCTAAAGGATTACTATGATAAGATTATATTTTTGATGTGATGAGCTTGTAACTATTTTTTAACCATCTTAACCATTTTTAAGTGTCTAGCAGTGTTAAAAATATTCACATTGTTATGAAAGAAATCTCCAGAACCTTTTCATCTTTCAAATCTGAAATCTATACCCACTAAATCAAAATGCCCCCTTTACCCCTCCTCCCAGCCCCTGATAACCACCATTCTACTCTGTTTCTATGAATTTTGACTACCTTATATACCTCATAAAAGTGAAATCACATAGCAGCTTTTTTGTGACTAGCTTATTTCACATACAATAATATATAAACTTGTAATATTAAGAAAAACTTTTGTATTGTCTACTCTTATAAACTATAGAACAGAGAAGACGACCATGCTAAGTTGATTAATAATGAGAGGGTAAACCCATAAATTGTACACTAACAGTTTAATTCTAGTTAAGATTGGGAATGACCAAAAGTTAATTTCATAAAATAGAGATACCACATCATAATTAACACGAAAGGCCAATGAATGAATGAAAGAGCTACATTCTAAACCTATCTGGGAGGAGAAGTAATGGAGTGTTATTAAAGAATATAAATTATCTTTAATAAAAATATTTTAAAATAAAATTATCTATATAACTATAGGATGAAAGACCATTTGCTTCCAGGAATTCTGGCATTTTGCATATATTCTTGATCATATTCTTCTGATTTTGTTTATGCACTAGTCATGCATTTTATGGGCCCACTAAGATTATAAGAAAGCTACCTCTATATACAGCCCTATGGGGTTAATTTTTTTTATATCAGCATATTATGGAGGTACAAATGTTTGGGTTATGTATATTGCCTTTGCCCCACCTGAGTCAGAGCTTCAAGTGTGTCCACCCCCAGATGGTGTACACTGTATCCATTAGGTGTGAATATACCCATCCCCTCCTCCCCCTCCCACCCGCCCAACACCCAATGAATGTTAATACTATATGTGCACATAAGTGTTGAGCAATTAATATCAATTTGATGGTGGGTACATGTGGTGCTTGTTTTTCCATTCTTGTGATACTTCATTTAATAGAATGGGCTCCAGCTGTATCCAGGATAATACAAAAGGTGCTAGATCACCATTGTTTTTTTTGTGGCTGAGTAGAACTCCATGGTACACATATACCACATTTTATTAATCTACTCGTGTATTGATGGGCACTTGGGTTGTTTCCACATCTTTGCAATTGTGAATTGTGCTGCTATAAACATTCTAGTGCAGATGTCTTTTTTTATAGAATGTCTCGTTTTCCTTTGGGTAGATGCCCAGTAATGGGATCGCAGGATCAAATGGGATTAATTTAGATTCAATAATCCCATTCCCACATGTATTTAAGGAATACTGAAGTCAGTTTGGTGTTGAGTGATTTACATGTAACACATATGGTTATTCTAGAAGCCAGATTTAACTTTGAAATAGTTACATAACTTGGAGAAATGGAAATGGGAAACATGGTATATATCTAAGAAAAATGGATTTACAAATCTAGTCAAGAGGAAATGCAACATCTGAAATCTTTTTAAAAATATCTGCTTAGTATCTTTCTCTTCAAAAATTCCCCTTTCTTTTACATTTAAAAAGAAGTAGGAGGAGAAGGAAGATAAAGAGAAAAAGGAAGAGAATTTTTCCCCCCCTTGGCCAATTAGGAAGAAACACATATGATTTCTGAAATAAAGAATATATTATTTTTTCAGAGATATAGATATATCAGTCATTTGTAAGTGAAGTAAAAATTTCCAATGATTACATATGTTTTCTAAGCACAGAGTAGCACAACTGGACAAAAGTTTTCTCTTTACCTATGTCATTATTAGGTATTACTAAAATTTTAACATAAGTATATATTCCCAATGAATGGTTTTAAGTAATGAATTTTATGAATATTGAACATGCATGCCGTTAGTACTTCAGAATAGATAATTTAGGAAGCTTAAGATGAAACTGAATTTGAAAATAATATTAAAGAGAAAAAAGTGGGAACCACATAAAAAAGCACTAAAATAACAGCACAAATTATTAATAGATTCAAGGCACTAGATTCAAGGCTGTCTGAGGCATTAAGGATGAATAAACAGGAAACTAAACACATAAACAAACATCCATAGTATGATGATGGGTGAGATAAATGTCAAAAAAGAACTAAGAGATTTCAAATAAAGAATAAATCACTTCCAGGTAAAAGAGCAGAGTTAAGTGGCAATAGCATTTGAAGTGACCTTCAATCCTCAAAGAAGTATGAATAAATGAGAGGACATGTCACAAGTGGGGCACTCTCAGATAATATATTCAACTGTTCAAATTTGAATATATTGAATTACTGATAATTGTAACCCATATATAGGGTCTAATTGATACTAACCAATATTATTTTTTCAAAACAGAATATCAACAGAACAGTAATCATGAATTCTGTTATTTTCCATCATGTATTTGATAATTCAAAGCCTTTGGCACTAATTAGTAAATACCCAAATCGCAAAGACTTATAACAGGTCCTTGCTAATAGCAAACACTTTTTAGATCAGAGTATACACACATATACGCACCCTTTGAATTATTTGCACCTAACACTTAAAAGCTAGGAGAAAATATTCTTATTTCCACCATTTTATTCCCCAGTCTTCTAGTGCTTTAGAATATATCATTCCCACCAACCAATGAGCCATGTGTTGTACAGACCATATCTGGAATACCATGTCCAATTCTGTACATGTCGCAATTTAGGAAGAACATTAACAACCATTTGTACAGAGAAGGATGACCAGGACAGAGAAGGCCTGGAAAGCATAGTTTATAAAGAAAAAATAGAAGGGATAAAAGGGCCCAGAAAGCCCACAGTGAGAAGACTAAGGGTGGAATATTAGAGATACATGCAAATATTTGATGAACCCTTGTATTTTACTCTGGAGATGGGTGGCAAATACAGGCATTCCCCAGGTTACAGATGACCAAACTTAATGGCATTCTGTACTTATGAACAGGCTCCCAAGACTCCCCATAAAGATAATTTATAATTAAATAATTAAATTAATAATTCGGGAACTAGTTTCTTCCACACATGTAAACAAACCCCCATAGCATAAGCAGTTCGGTGGTGCAGCATCTAGCAGCTAGTCTCGCTTATACAGTCGCTTACACGCAGCATCACTTTAGTCTTAACTTTCTTCTTCAATTTTGTGAGTCTGTGTTTTACCCTTATGACCATGCCTCCAAAGCAAAAGTGCACTGCAAGTCCAGGTGAGCCTCAAGTGAAGAGAAAGGTGATTACAATGGAAATGAAAGTACAAATAATTAAGCGTTCAGAAAAAGGCAGGCCAGACACCGTCATTCATTGGGAAAGCATTAGGTTTCAATTGCTTGACTATTGCAACAATTATAAAGGATAAAGTGAAAATAATGGACCATGTGAAAGGCAGTGCTCCAATGAAAGCATTAATTATTACTAAGTAGCATAGTGGATTAATTGTTGAAATAGAAAGGTTATTATTGATTTGGTTAGAAGATCAAAATAAGTATAACATCCCTATTAGTCTAGTGTTGATGCAACATTAGGTGAATATTAATCTTCAATGTTCTTTTTTGAAACTTCTCCCATCTCCTATCTGAACTTTTTGTATGAGTTTTTTTTTAATGTTCTGTTTGTTTGAATTAAAAGAAAGAGCACAATAGTTTTTGTAGCTTATTATTACAGTATAGGGGTATTATTATTATTACAGCATTACATTGTATTATTACCACATATGAGCCATTGTAGTATTTTTATTATTATTATTATTATTACCGTATATGTGCTGTTCACCAGGGATCCGAGTTACATACAAATCTGACCTAAAGACGTTCTCAGGAACGTACCACATTTGTAACCCAGGGACCACCTGTAATTTGTTGTTTACAATGGTTAAAGTATGGACATTTGCAAGTGGTTTACTTTTATATAAACCAGAAAGGGGTCAATGTTACCAAGTTACTCACTCTCCCTCATTTGCAATTTGGTGTGTTCTCAAATGATCCAAGGTGTAGTTATATGTATGTCCAGTTATCTATATTATCTATATTTCCACATACATGTCAGATAGTAACCCTCCTAAGACTAAAAGACCATAATACAAAAGAACTAACATCTGCTGCTCTAGAACTAATGAGCAGAATCAGAAGCAGGCAGATTTGAGCTCAACAGAAAAAATAACCTTAGGGTTGTTCCATCAAGGAAACAATCTTCCTGCAAAAGTATTGAGCTGCCCAATACTGAAAGAAAGCATCCCAGCCAAATCTACAGGGTTCTCTGACTGATTATAATAGGAGTCACCACATTGAATAAGGGAATGATCTCTAAGACCCCTTTTAACACCAAGAACCCATGCAATAGAATAGATGAAAATGTCTGGAAAACACATTGTTGTTCTTTAATTACAAAACAAATATTTGCCGAAGCCAAAAATTACAACACTCTTTCCTCTTTCTGAAGGATTTTTCTAGGAACACAATCCACTCCATAATGGGTGCAGTAGAGACAACCCTGACAACTGTTAGTCCCTTCTCTTACATGAAAAATTCTTAGACTCAATTACAAATCTAGGATTATGAGAAATACTATCACTCACAACTTATTAGAAGAATGGGAACATAGTTTCTCTAAGAAATGATCATACGCAACTAGGACACATAAGCATTTGAATAAGGGGCAACCTGCAGATAATTTGTTTAAAATCTTAATTGTTTTGTCAAGCATAGAGAGCTGAATTAAAGACAGGCAATCAAAGGCAGTGATTATAAAACATTTACCTAGTTGGAGTTATGCTAACAATGGGATCCCCTAGCCATCATGTAGCACTGATATCATTTTGACATTTTTATAAACAATCTTTGAGAGGAAGACATCTCCAGATTTGAAGAATAAATTTAGCCTTTCCAAGTGCTGAGCTGTCAAACTGGTTGGGGATAAACTGCCTAAAAATGTCACATGCTTGAAGGAGTGGGCAGCAGAAAAGAGGCAGATGGGCTTCAAGGTGAGTGCTAGGTAATGCTTTTAAGAAAAAATTATACCAAGAATCAACTACTTAATAATGGATGACTCTCGAATCTCTGTATCTATTCCTGACCTCCCTTCATGAAGACCAGGCTTGTATAGCCATCTGCCAATTATATATTTCCACCTATATGCCTTGCACACACATCAAACTCAAGCTATCCCAATCTGAACTCTTCATCTCCTCTTCCCCTCACTTCAAATCTTCCACCTGTAATCTCTAACACATTTGCTGCTCCCCTCAGTTGCTCAAGCCAGAAACATGGGAGTCACTATGTACCAGTCTACCTGTAGCACAGACCACCAGCTGTCCACAAAATCTATGCTCACCTACACCACATAACCCGTCTCACTTCTGGCTTAGGAGTAGTCTTACGACAAGGTTCTCTCCACTGAAATAAGAACAGAAATGATGGAGGTCACTTTCAGGTCTGGCCCATAAAATCACCTGTACGCATACCTCCATGCACTTTCCTCCCCAAGGATGAAAATGGCAACAATCAAAGCAATCTTGGAAGCCATATGTTGAATGTGGTCTAAGTAAGACCAACTGGGGTCCCTGAAAGATGAATCAGATCCATCCATCACTACCATCAGTGAACTAGAACACATGCCAAACCTAAAAAAGAAATAAACTTTGACTGTTTGGATTATTAGATCTTAGGGTCCCTTTGTTATGGCTATTCAGCCTAGCCTAACTAACACATTACCCTTATCTTCCCATAATTATAAATCACCAATTCCTGCTTCTTACATATTTGTCAAATCCACCTCCTCCTGTCTCTCCCTACTGCCATGACCAAAGCCCCTTTGCTTTTCCATCATCTCTTTATATACGTCTCTCATTCCAGGCTTTCTCGTTTCTCTGCTATAGAGGGTATTTGTTGGGTTTCTAACCAGCCTACATTTCTCTATTACACCTTCCTAACAGCCTTTGAGGAGCCTGTCCTATAGGGAACAACCTCTCCCCCAGTGATGTAGTAGCCTTACTGTCTAGGTCGAAGTAACACCATCCTATAGCCTCAGGGGAGGTCTTTGATGAAATAAATCAATCGAATAATTCCAGCCCCCTTGGCCCACTGATTGGTTCAGTAGTGGGTATGTACAATCAGAACATTGGTTCAATGACTGAGTGGGAGGTTCTCTCCCTCCCTCTCCCTCTCCCTCTCTCTCTCCTCCCTCTCTGGGCTTGGACAATGAAGTTTATAGTCCCAAGAGCTGTTGGCAGCCATCTCACAACCAGGAAGTGGTAGAGACACCATGAAATGCAGAGTTGGAAAAAATTGTGCTTTTGGTAACATCATTGAGCTGCTGGGTCAAACCTACCTTCCTACCTCTAGATATTCCAAAATATGCTTGAAAATGATATTTCTTGGAAAAGAGGGAGGTTAAGTCATATTAGGGAGGAGTATACAGGCAGCTTCAAATCTATACGTAATATTTTACTTCTAAAAAGGATCTAAAGCAGGGGGAGAAAAATGGCGGAGTTAAGGCAGCCTCCTGGTTCCCTGCCTCCAGAGAAAGAGATGTAGATCTCGGTCTGCTACACACAACCGGATCTCTCTCCTGCAAAAACAGCGAGGTGAATCGGTGGAGATTCAGCGGGGGACACACAAATCTAGAAAAAGAATAAGGCGAATGGGAGATTGGAATGCAAAACCTGGAAA
>RJWJ010038193.1:0-15147 GCA_004363605.1 Indri indri
GCCTGGCCTGAGAGTTAAATATTAAGTGTGATTCTCAGTTCAGTATAAGTTTATGTCTTACAGTTATTGGAATTTCCTCTTTGATCAGTTTAATTTTAATTTTCATCGTTATTTTAAGTTTTCCTTTCCTTTTTTTTGATGTTCTTCATTGGTATTTTAGAAGGATGTTGAGAGAAGATACAGTACCAATTCTACCAGACTCAATTTTTAAACCAGTTATTTTCATATATGTCTGTTTTTAAGTAATTTGTAAAATTTATGTGAGAAATCTGTGATAATTGGAAAATTCATATTGCTAAAATGCTATCATTTTCCCTAAAATTTCTATTTTTCTAAGAAGTTAATCTGAGAAGGATTTAATAAATATGGTATACCTTTTTTTAGAATTTGCCACTCATCAAACATCAAAAAGTTTATGCTGGGCCAGGTGCGGTGGCTCACACCTGTAATCCTAGCACTCTGGGAGGCTGAGGCCAGAGGATCGCTCAAGGTCAGGAGTTCAAGACCAGCCTGAGCAAGAGCAAGACCCTGGCTCTAACTAAAAATAGAAAAAATCAGCTGTGAGCCGGGCACTGTGGGTGCCCTGTAGTCCCAGCTACTCGGGAGGCTGAGGCAGGAGGATCGCTTGAGCCCAGGAGTTTGAGGTTGCTGTGAGCTAGGCTCACGCCACGGCACTTTAGCCCAGACGTCAGAGTGAGACTCTGTCTCAAAAAAAAAAAGTTCATGCTATATATAAATTTGAAAAGTCATTTAGAAAATCACACTGACAGCAGTTAAGTATTGAAACATTTTAGAAGTATTCATTGACACAGGCAAAGGGCGATGTAGGCCACGCCCTTGGGGAGATTGGAGTAGACCGTGGACTGCACGGGGCCGTGCCTGTTTATTAGCAGTGTCCAGGGAAAGTGCGTCTGTGAGCACGCCTGGTCCCTCGGGTCCTGCCGCTGACCACGCAGGCAGGGGTGTGGGTCCTGCTCCTGCTCGCTGCCCACTGCAGACCTTCAGGCAGGGCTGGAGGTGGGAGGGGCACAGGCGTGAGGCAGGTGGTTCATCCGAGAGCTTAAATTAGCGTTCTCACTTAACAGACGTTGTGCTCTATCGGTGAGGTTTTCTTTTTTCTCTCTTCACAACGGTCTTTTAGATACTGAGTAGCAATATAGGAAATAACCTGTTTGTTTTGCTTGAAGTGCAGTGGGTATAATGGGAACTCTACCAAGGCACATCTGTTAGCGTGCACCATGTTAAAATACACTTACAGTGGCATACCACAGAGCTCAAAGGCTGTTTATGGCGTAATTTCATTTATGGGAGCTGCCCTCCTTCACTGCACGTTTGGAAGTTTTGAATAAGGTAGTCTATGTCCATTTTTGTAAAGGGAAGGTTATGTTATTTTGAAGCCATGCTTGTTCTTAAACCCCGTATTGCCCTAGGTGGCCATTTATATAATTTTATTTATAGTTTCCTCTAAAAATTTGGAACTTTAAATTCCTTAAGTCTTAAATGTATGAGAAGAAATGAAATCTGTAATGGTATAAAATAAGAGTTTAAGACAAAAGATAGTTAACTTTGGAAATAACGCATTGGTCCTTAGTATTGGAGTTTCTTATTTATTCATTCACTCATTCATTCATTCACTCCATTCATTCATTCATTGTGAACAAAATCTTCCCCTGCAGGATTCCAAACTGCCATCCTCCGTCCGCAGTACACTTCTGGAACTCTTTGGTCAAATAGAAAGAGAGTTTGAAAACCTTTATATTGAAAACTTAGAATGTGAGTATCTCCTATCTTAATATATTTTTATAACTTTTTACTTATCCGTGGAGATCTTTGAGAGTAACGTTCGTGGGGAGACGTTCACTACCGTATAGTTTTCTGTTTTGGTGTGACAAACCTGGTGTCTTAAAGTAGCACACGTGTGTGGCCTTGTGGTCTGTCGGTCTGGTGTGGCCCTCTCTGCACTCAGGTCAGGGTGGTTGCCGGGCTGTGACAGAATCCAGTCCCTGGCAGTTTTGGACAGAGGTCTCCCAGCTGCCCCCTTGGGAAGTCCCCTCGTGGCTCTCTGACCCCCTCCTGCCTCCCCTCTGTTCTGAGGCTGCGTGTGATTGGGCTGGGCCCCTGGATACACTGGGTAACCCTGGCTGAGCCCCTCCTGGTCTCCACGCCGTGTGGTGACAGCCCGGGTGCTGCAGGCCTGCTCTGTGGGCCACTGCGCAACGGGCTGGCCCGTCCCCTCAGCGCCTGTGTCATTCTGTGCTGTGTCACTGACGTCCTTCCTTCTGAGGCTTCTCTTTTTCCCTATGATTCTGTGATTCGTATTTACTATAAACTCTTCATCTCTGTTGTGCATAATCCTCACTTGGCAGTTACGTGGAGCCGTACAGGAGCCGTCACAGGTGGTTATCGTGTGACTTTCCCCAGTTGCAGTGTTCTCAGCGAGACTGTCCATATTTTCACTGGTTTTCAGACAGTACCTGAATGTTGTTTTTAATGCGCAGAGTCAAGTACAAAGGAAACCGTTGACAGGCGGGAGCCCTGCTCGAGACCCTCCCTGGTGGTAGCGTCTTCCACAGGGTAGCAGGAGCGTGTCAGGTGTTAGTTTTGGAATGACACCTTCAGTGATGTCTTGAGTTTTTTGGGAACTCCGTGAATTGTGATCTTGCTTATTAGACTATTATTCGTGTCTTTGTTTAGATGACACTAACACACAACATTTTTATGTGTGCAAGTTCTGGCAGTGGTGAGTACATTTAAACCTAAAAATGTCCTTTACATTTTTGAAAAAAATTCTTTTTTCCCAGTGCGTAGAGAAATCGATACTCTGAACGAACGTTTAGCTGCCGAAGGACAAGCCATCGACGGAGCAGAGCTGAGTAAGGGCCAGCTGAAAACCAAAGGTAAGAGGCTGTGCAGGCGCAGTCCCGCGATGCACGTGCAGGGCGCCGGGCCCCCGTGGCGGGTGCCGACTGGTTTGCTTCTTGCTGCCAGCAACCCTGGGAATCCCTAGTCGGGTGTGGGTCTGGAGGAATCTAGTGCTCAGGAGTTCGGGCTCTTGTCCACCTGCCCTGCCTTCGTGTCGCCGTGGACACGCGAGCCCCGCTGGGTGCCTGCGCTGCGGCTCTGCGGGCTGCGCCGTGTGACTGTTACTTCTGTCTCTGCAGCCAGCCACAGCACCAGCCAGCTTTCTCAGAAGCTGAAGACCACGTACAAGGCTTCCACCAGCAAGGTACGCAGGGCGCTGGCTCTCCACCCGGTCATGTGGTGCTTAGGGTGTGCAGATATGTACTTCAAGTTGCATATTTTCCAGTTAGAGAGGTGTAATAGAAAAAGATAGGTGGTTTTAGGAAAGTTTCATTTTTGAAAGGAATATCGTATGTTAAGTGGCCCAGGATACAGGCACTTAGCCACTAACTTATTCTGGTATGTTTTGGGATTAGTATATTCTGTATTAGTAAATATATTATCTTTAGAGGGAATATATATTTTTTATTGTTAATTGGCTTGATATAAAGGCTCTGAATTTGGAGAAAGCTAGTAAATGGGTAAAAAGTTATGAAAACTATGTTCTGAGCTAAAGTTACATCTCAGTTCATTATCTTTTTCCTTCAGTTTTCTTAAGTGTGGCCAGGAAGTTCAGGTCTGTCTCTGAGGCAAATGGGGACATTCATGGTGTTTTGTATTTTCTTAACGCATCTTCTGCTGACCTCCTTAGAGTGGCTGGGATCTAATAGTTTGGGAACCCATCTGTCTGTGACGGGGTACTACTCTGAAGTACTATTTTGAGTTAATTCTGTATGCATCTCTACTTTGTACTACTTTAGGGATACAAAAGATTAATTAGCTGACCTTAGTGACTACACATTCCTTTTTGCAAAACCTGGGGGGAAAGTTGAAATTTCCAGTGAGTCTGCCATGATCACATCAGCAGTTATTGTTAGCTTTTTGTTTTTTCCAATGTGTTCCCTCGAGCTCACCGTTACTTAGCACGGCATCTGTAGCTAGAGCAGCTGAAAGTCACGGAGCAGTTTCAGTCCTTCTGCTGTTTCTCCTTATTTGACATTCTATGTTGATTCTTTGTTACGAAAAAGAAATTCTAAACTCGCTGGCATTTTCTGTTTACTTTCCTTTGACGACATCTAGAATGTAAGTTGCTAAATTATTTGATTTTTTCATCATGTAATATCCAGCTGACACTTGTAAGTTTTTAATAAATTAACTTTAATCTTTTTCTTCAAAATGAAGTGTGAAGTTATGTTCTTCCCCGTTTAATTTCTTGTTACATTATCTTGAATTATGTGCTTTTCCTGGTGCTTACAGTTGTGTGTGTGCAATGTGTGGGCTTAGGATTCCAAACCTGTCTGCTTATTTCTGAAGCAGAGGAACAAAGGGTGACATAGAGTTATCCTTTACCGTGAGCAGTGAAAAATAAGATTTGGACAGTGGTAAGGGTATATAGAGTTATCCTTTACCGTGAGGAGTGAAAAATAAGATTTGGACAGTGGTAAGGGTATGTACAGTAATACTGTAATTTAAAAATGTATTGGAGATATTTAAAGCCCCAGTCATTTTAGGTACTAGAAATTCATCTGAATTTGTAAGAAACATATTACTCATGATCTTTATAGCATTTTACATACTGCGTGTACCTATCTTCAAAAATAATGATGAAAGTATAAGACATTATCTGAAAATTTTACATCGTGATTTGTACTACAGCATGGATTCTTGGTATTAAAGCTAAGCATGAATGCAACAAGAACAATTCATTACTTTCCCCCCGTCTGACTCGGAGCCCTGAAAGGCAAGTGGCGTGCTGGCGCGGTGTTGTGGGAGCACGCAGGTGTGCGGAGTGACCAGGAGAGGCTTCTCCCTTCCAGGGGTGGCCAATGATGTGTTTCTCACGCTTCCTGGGAGGGAGGTGAGGCAGTCTGACCTGCAAACCACTTTAAAGAGACTTGTGAGGTGTTTGCAAATGCTTTTATAAAGACAAGCCTCTTTCATTGTGAAAAAAGACACTTCTGATTTTTTAAAAAGTGCTTTAGATCGTATTCTCGGTTAAGATGGTTTAGGATGGCAGGTGTCAGCATCGTTTGTTGCTTCATTCTGCTGCTCTTCTGTCATGAACGTTCCTTCTACGTTATTCAGTCTGTTTTTTGGGCCTCGTTGTAGCTGTGACTAAGGCACCATTCTTAAGAGCAGAGAGTTACCGGATGGCAGAGTGTGCTGGGCACTTTGGAAACAGCACGTGAGACAATGCCACGGCACTCCCCACTCTGTACCACGGTTCTGCCAGAAATGCACTGGCGTCTCGGGGAGGGAACCCCCTGTTCTTGCCCAGGAATGGGGCGGGGGGAGAGTGCGACTCCACAGTGTGTTTCTCTCAGTGCTGTTATTTATGCCGGAAATGCTGAGAGACTCAGAAAATGGAATGTACTGCAGCTTATTATGGGGGAAGGTTTTGTGTGTGCTTTAACTTCACTCCCTCCTAAAATGTTATTATTTAGCATCTGAATGGCACTTTCTGTAGGCAAAAGCACTTTCCCATGTTGTGGAGGCACAATTTTGCTGGGTTGAATAGGATATTAGCTTTCAGAAAGAACAAGATAATGATGGGTTTGAGATTGAACAGTGCTTTTATAATTCCTGTGAAATTAAGCCCAGTCCAATGGAACCTGTTTACATTGCTGGTAAATATGTCAGCTTCCATCAAGCATTTTTCCCTCCCTGCACTGGGGGAATAATTTCAATGTGCAGACGTGAATTGCTAGAGCAGTAGGTTGTGGGTTGTGCGTTAACGTGTTTATGTAAGAATGAATTTAGATACATTTTTCAGGGCTTTGCCAGATCGGTGTTTGATACAAGCTGTATGATTGCCACCAATTTTTGTTTTTCACTTAATTTTGTGGTTTCATTATTTTGCATAATGTACGCTATTCTGATGCACTTAAGAGCTGAAAAGCTGTTCTTTTATCTGAGAACAATTTAAAAACCAAACTGGAGAAATCGTCTTGTTTAATGTTTCTTCCACTCACTTTACATTTTCCTCGTAAGAGAAAAAGAGAACTGTGCTGTTGTACTGTCGTGCGAGGCATCGCCCCTCTGTGTGCCCTGTCGTCCTCCCTGTTTCCGTGTCCGTCCCCACTGGACTGGGGCTCCGAAAGGCGCGGGACCCCCGTATCCTCCATCCGCCCAGTGCCCGCCCGAGCAAGGGCTCAATAAACGATCTGAGCAAACCTGCTTACCTGTTAGAGTCTCATCTTTTGCCTCCTCCCCTACCACGGGTTCTTCTTCCTCCTGACAACATGCGGTTGGTGCACATTGTCAAAAACAGAAAAAAATGAAAGCGGCCCAGTGACCAAAGCAATCGGCATTACGGGTGTGGGGTATTCCTCCTGATTTTTTCATGTCTAGCTGGCTAGCTAGCTATTTGGTGTTTTTCAAAAACATATCTGGAAGCTCCGTCTGCTGGTTTTGGCTTGGGAAGAGTGACTTGGAATCCCTCACCGTGCCCTTCGGCTGGGGAAAGACGCTGGCCCCTGACGCCGCTGCCTGTGAGGTGGGGAAGGGAGGACGCCGGCTGCGCGAGCCCGCCATTGCCATGCGGGCGTTCCAGCTCCTTTGGTGCTTTAAATACTCTCTTCAGTGATTTCTGTACTTGGCAAGACATCTGTTTTGTTTTGCATTTTTTAACTTTGAAAAATTCACTTCAGTAACGTCTGTAAAAACACTCCTTCCCTTTTCGACTTTAGATCGTCTCCAGCTTCAAGACCACCACCTCGAGGGCCGTCTGCCAGCTGGTGAAGGAGTACATCGGCCACAGGGACGGCATCTGGGACGTCAGCGTCGCCAGGACACAGCCGGTGGTGCTGGGCACCGCGTCGGCAGGTGAGCACAGGCTGACCCCAGCCTGCTGAAGCGGGGCTTCGCTGACCCCTGACAGGGGACTGATGTCAGTTGTCCATGATCCAGGGATCGTGGGAAGTAAAGGCAGATGGAGGAGTCACTGGAGCCAAGGTGTTTGGCCTGGGTGTGGGAGCTCAGGCTGTGCGCAGTACCCAGACCTGCGTCCTGCCTTCCCATGTCCTGCGGGTGGTGGTGTCGCCGTGGACTGAATGTCTGAGGAAGCGCATACTTGTTTGGGGTGGATTTAACTGTGTTAAGGGTGAATGGTGACGGTAACGTAAGTGGAGTAATTTTTAAACACTAGGTGTGTTTTTATTGGCCTTGTTCTTTGCACCTCTGAGTAGCAGGTGTAGCTGACACTCTAACGCAGGCACAGCGCAGGTGAGGAAAGTGCTGTGGTAACAGCTGAGATTCGCATGTTCTCCGGGGAGTGTAGCCGTAGTGGAGACTGGTGGGATCCCCCAGGACGTGCAGGAGTCCCGGGGCGGGTGTTAGAGAGACTGCTTTCTCTTCTCTAAAAAGAAAGATACCTTATAAATGGTGTCTAAAGTGGCATAATAGCCTTTCAGATAAAAATTGCTAAAATCGAAAATGATGCTCACTCACTGAAAATGACTTTCCCGGCTTGTGGGCAATTAATTACTTGCTGGGTTCTGCTGTTAAAGAATTGAACATGATAAAGCCAACTATGATAAGGTAGGTGATGAAACAAGTTTCTTCTTGTTTGACACTATTAGTGTGTTCATATGTGAGCGCCTCAAATTGCTTTAGAAAGCACAATTAAAAAAGAAAGGATAAAAGTTTCCTTTCTGATATTTCAGAAATTTCATTTGGATAGTTGGCACATAGCTCTTAGATTTTCCTGGCAAATCTACTTTAAAAGAAATAGTGCCTATAAGAGGAAAGGCCCAGAGGGGACTTACTATCTCAAATAGCCAGCAGCTGGGTTTGGGTTCTGTTCGGATTCAAGTACTGGAAGATCTGAGAGGTTTTAACACTCACGCGAGACAGTGGGACTGTGGTGTAGACCACGGCACGGAGCCGTCCAGCACAGCTCGGACGAAACATGGCCTCTCCGACCTCGGAGACTTTGACGAATTGAATTTAACAGAGTAATAGAATCAAAGTTGTAAGAGATATTAGTGTGACTTCCTGCTAGAGTGTTTATTTACCATATTCTTTTGTGAAAACATCTATAAAATCGACAATGGCCAAGCTGCAGCATCTTCCTTTGGCTCTTGCAGACCACACGGCCCTGTTGTGGAGCATCGAGACGGGGCGGAGCCTGGTCAAGTACACGGGCCACGTGGGTTCAGGTGAGCACTGCTGGGGGGGCCCCCGCAGAGGCCGCCCCCAGCCTTGGTTTGTTTCTGAAGTCGTACGTGGTAAAGCCAGCTGTGTCACCTGGTAGAGAGTTTTATTCACTATTGTCGGGGGACAGTGTGGCGTGTTCAGAGACCAGGGCACGCTCTGTGTGTAGCCGGTATGACTTTAATAAATGGAAGAGCTTGACTCGCTCAGCAATGTGCAGATAATCTGCATCTTATTCGATGTTGTGTAGAAACCACGGGTAGGGAATTTTGTAACTGAAACGTGTGCATTCTTTTTTCTTTGGATGCCCCGGAAGTGCTGAGAATGTGCACGTTATTGATCACAAAACATGTGTCTGTTTTAGAGGTTTACCTTTGATGTAGTGAATTTGGATGCATTCAGGCTAAATAAAGGATACTCTGAATGTGCTTCGGTGCCTGTATTTAATGCTGTCTCCAGTAGCTCTTTTCTGCCTTCTCGGTTATACCCGTGTGTCCCCCGGGGGGTTGGTGCCCCATCTCCTGAGCGCTTTGGGAAAGCTTCAGAAAGACCTGATGAAGTGAAAATTGATCACTGGTCTTATCAAGATTTCTCACTGAAATTGGAAGTGTTAATATTATTTGTTAGTAATTGTAGTTAATTTTTAGCATTATTTGTTGCCTAACTTTATTACTTAAAAGATGTACACAGTTTTCACCACAGTTATCTGGTATTTTCATGTTAATATTATGGTAAAAGAGCATCTTCTAGCATTTTTCACTTAGTTTCTTAAAAAAATAAAGTTCCAATGGCGTAGCTCACAGAGTTTCACGAAAAGAGGTAACTCATTCGGTTTGTAAAACTGCTCCTTCCTCAGAAGGTGTGAAGCGACAGCTTCCCCAGCGTGACGTGGGTCACACTGACCCACGGTGGGCGACCTGTTCTGAGATCCGCTGTTTCCCACAGTCCTGGTGGCAGGCAGGCTCAGGCCCGGTCGGGACCTGGCGGCGCTGCGTGTGGCGGCTGTGACGCCTGTGGTCTTGCCACCACGCTCTCAGCTTTCCCATCTGCCTCGAAGGCAGGAAGTAGGGAGGCTCTTCTCTCCAGGCCTTGCTGTGCGCCCCTGTCATCGACACGTCTGGATGAGGACAACGTGCAGCCCAGTCCCCGTCATCCCCGAGGCTGGCGCAGGGTCGCCCCTGGGTCCTGGGGCCTGCACTTGTCCCCGAGCAGACTGGGAAGGTGGGGGGTGGGCTCCAGGCCAGGGAGCTGTAAGTGACGTCCCCGTCGATGGAAGAAGTAGATTGTGAACGTCCTCGTCTGTGTCCTGAACTGCAGGGATGGTCCTCTGTGCCTCTGCTGCCTGTGCTGTGCCCGTCGTAGCACATTTGCTCGTTGCTTGATTGAGTGGGGTAGTGATATTGATCTGTATTATTTTAATTTTTAACTCTAATTCTGAGACACATGCTGTAGCTGATACCGATAACCTGTGTTTCTCACCCTAAACCTGTTTTCGTCATGTTTCTATTTTGCAGTAAATTCTATAAAGTTTCATCCCTCAGAGCAGTTGGCGCTCACTGGTATGTTGATTTTTTTTCTTTACTGAACAAAATGATCGATTATCTTAAAACAACTATAAATATTCTTTTCTTACTGGTCACATCAGAATAATCGATGGCTTTTACAAAAGTTAGATAATCTTAAGTAGACAGCTTATGAATTATATGAAAAATGAATTAAAAAATACTTGAGTAGTACTTTTTAAAGTCCATAGTGGATTACCAATTAGATTAACTTGAAATAATTGTGAGATTAAAATCAATTCACGCTCTCTTGACGTTCTATAAAGCGTTTCACCACTGCCTGCGCGGCTCATGGGGGACGGAGATGCGGCTCCTCGATGCCCTGTGGGTGGTCACTGCCGTGTGTCCTGACTCTGCCACCTGTGAAGTAAAGAGATGAAGAAAGTAACCCTGAGACACAGCGTTTTGCCAGAGTCAGCACTTTTACTCTTTTCTAGATAATTCCCCTGGGCTGCGACAGCTTGGACATGTGATTTCACGCGGTAGTTTTAAAAACATTCCTTCATTTGGTGCTTTTAGAGACTAGTGTTCCTGCACTGAGCGTTTTCCCATGAGATCGTCAGACAGCTGTGGAGCCAGCCCCGTGATATTTTGGGTTCACGGGCGATAATCTGGAAGGCTGTGTCTGCTTCTGTTGGACCAGAGTTAGGTACAGGACCAGGCGGGGAATGTGCTCATCTTCGTGGAATACGGCCTCTGCCACGACTGCTCAGTCCTGCTGGTGGGCGCAAAGCATCAGAGACGGCGAGCGGCTGAGTCGCCATGGCCATGGCTGTGTGCGAGGCGGTGGTCGGGGGGCGTCTGGATTTGGCCCACGGGTCAGACTGTGCTGACCTGGGGACAGAACGCAAAGCAGAGGTGACTAGGCGCTTTGCACAGCTGGAATTATTTGAGCCGGGGCCCAGGCACCAGCGCTTCAGTTTGGGAGGCAGCCGAGCTCAGTCTGGTCTTGGGGGACGTGGGGGAGGGTTGGTCGGGGCCACTTCAGCAGGCCTGGACCAAGCAGTCACGACCCACTCAGTGTCTGAGGAGTCCGGGCTGCCGCGTGACTGCAGGGGGCGCGGAGCCAAGCGATGCTTTGTAGGAAGGTGGGAACTCGGGGGGTGGAGAGGGGCTAGGCTGGGTCCACCTGGGGTTGGTTTGAAGAGGAGCTGGCAGGTCAGGGTGGTGAGCTCCCTTTGCTGTGACAAGGGTGCTTGTTTACAAAGAGAAAGTGGGAGCCGGGCTGCTCCTGGGGGGGCGAGACCTGCCCCCTGGCGTGTCTGAGGCCTGCGCTGGGCCTGGGTGTGCCCGTGGTCTTCCCGTTTCCTCGCAGACCAGGCTGCAGACTAGAGAGGGAGGACGGAGTGGCGCAGACAGCGGCACTAACCGGCGCTGGTGAGTGGCAGGGCCGCATCAGTGCTGCCTGGGTGACAGCGAGTGTCATCTTTCTGAGCCATCCCGGGATCTGTTAGAAGTTATGACATCCTAGGCTGCCGTTTACCTAGATCAGGTAGATGGAGAATGAAATCTACTGTTCGTACATTTTCTCTGAACCTCGACAACGTTCTGCCCTACAGGTGATTGTTGCCTTAGTTTTGCACATGACTCTATTCTCAGTAGCACTGTGGGTCTCCGCAGTAGCTGTTTAAATAAAGCGCGTCCACTCACTAGCAGATCTCTGAGTTGGGAACGCTGGACTGAGGTTGCTCAGGCTGCGTGGCAGAGACGCCTTCCGTGCCCATGGGTAACGACTCTCCCCGATCTCTCTCCTCAGCTTCCGGGGACCAGACCGCGCACATCTGGAGATATGTGGTGCAGCTTCCGACACCCCAGCCTGTGGCCGACACTAGCGTAAGCACCTTTCCTTCCTGAACACTCAGCGAGGGGCACACTCATAGGAGTCTGTCTGCGACTCTCAGAGTAAATCCTAATGCTTGCTGGGACTGGATGTGTGCAGAGGCCGTCTGCTGGCTCCCAGCAGCCCCTGTCGTTTTCTGGGCCTGCCGTGACGGAGTCCTTCGGCACGCTCTGTTCTCACCATGCTGGGGCTGGAGGTCTGAGACGCACGAACAGGGCTGCTCCCTCCTGAGGCCTCTCCTTGGCTTAGGTGCCGTCTCTTCCCTGTGTCCTCACGGGTCATTCCTCTGTGTGTGTGTCCTCATCTGCTCTCCTATGAGGACACCAGTCACATGGATTAGGGCCCACCTGAATGACCTTATTTAACCTAATTAGCCCTGAAAGGCCCTGTTTCTAAATAGTCACAGCCAAGGTCCTGGGGCAGGGCCTCCGCATGTGGGCAGGAGGGACACAGTCCGGCCGCCGCAGCCGCCCTCCCTCATCCCCGAGGTTTGTGCAGAGAGCACAGGGCAGGACCGGCATCCTTCACAGCCTCAGGTTTCCACGAGCTTCCCCGAGACGTCTCTGACGTCACCTCGCGCTGCCCCCACGTGCCGTGTCCCGTGCACGTGGCAGCCGTGGTCTGTGCAGCACGCGGGGCTCTGCACTTGGCGTCCCCTCCCCTGGAACGCTGTCCCCTCAGTGTCCACACGCCGGGCTCCTGCCGCCGTCTTGTTCAGACTCACGTGTGACCAGAGAGTCCGTCCTCGGTGGCTCTGAGTAAAGCAGCAGCCCCGACCACCCTCGTCCTGCCTCTCTTCTCTTCCAAGAACCGACTCTGTGTGCGCGTGTGGCATGCATTCCCATACGAGTGTGTACACACGGCGCACTGCTGTACTCGTGTGTGTCCGTGTGACGTGTATTCCCAGTTGTGTGTGTCTGTGATTTTGTTCCATGGTCACGCGTGTCCGTGTGACGTGTATTCCCATAGCCATGTGTGTCCCCACGTTAGTGCATGTGAGCATGTAACGTGTCCCACGTTACCGTGTGTGTGTTTGTGCGTGTGTGGTCTCGCCCTGGCTGGAGTGTCAGTGCCGGGAGGGCAGGGCCTCCCCCAGGCCACTCACTCCAGGTTCCTTGTCGCCTGCAGTGAGCTTGGTCCTGCCTGTGCACGTGTCGGACACCGCCGGTCCCCTTCTCTGCCGTGCAGCCGGCACCTGTTAGCACCTGGTAACCACGTGTTGAATGAACACACGGATTTTCTTACAGAGCTGGAGTCTGTGCCGGCTGTTAATTTCTGTTTCATCCTTGGGCTTTGACAAAAGACTCATTCGTACTGTAGGAAAATAAGCTCTCATTATAGCAATAGAACTCTGAGTATATTTTAAACAGGCGCTTGAGAATTGAAATGCTTCTTTTTTATTGTAATAAATTATTGACTTCCAATTGCATTTGTTTAACTTTATATTGCATTTCTACTAGTAAGTGTCAAAAACGTAAGACGTTGGCAGTCATTTTACTTGCCGTCTGTGGGTTGGTGGAAGTGAGCTGTAGCTCGCCTGGCCCCACAGTGGCCAGCGTTCTTCCCTCGTCGGGGGCCCGTGGTGGCCGTAGAGTTGGTAACACTCCCCAGGCCCGTTACATCCCACGTCCTGCTGGCGTCGGGCGTGGTGATGCGTAAGTCCTAGAAGGGCGAGTGGGGACACCTGCGTTTGCAGCTGTGTCGGAAACACTCAGGACCCTCGGAGACGCTTTCTCTCTGGCCTTGCCGTCTGCAGCAGGTCTCTGGAGAAGACGAGGTAGAGTGCTCCGATAAAGACGAGCCCGATCTCGACGGAGACGCGTCCAGTGACTGCCCCACCATCCGCGTCCCGCTGACGTCCCTCAAGAGCCACCAGGGCGTGGTCATCGCCGCTGACTGGCTGGTGGGAGGGAAGCAGGCCGTGACCGCCTCCTGGGACCGGACGGCGAACCTGTACGACGTGGAGACATCGGAGCTGGTCCACTCCCTGACAGGTACCTCAGAGCCGGGCACTCCCCGACAGGCGCCTCAGAGCCGGTCCACACCCTGACAGGTACCTCAGAGCCGGTCCACTCCCTGACAGGTACCTCAGAGCCGGGCAGTCCCCGACAGGCACCTCAGAGCCGGTCCACTCCCTGACAGGTACCTCAGTGCTGGTCTGACAGGTTACTTCTTGGCCGGGATAATTTTTCGGCCTCTTGGCTGTTTGGTGGCGATTTCCAGAGATTCTTTCTAGTAGAACTTTTGGTAGCTAAGTTTATTTTCAGGAGCTTGAAATGTGGCATGTACTGTCTTGATATTTGAAATGCGGTTGTTGTATTAGTTTTCTGTTGCTCTGTAACAAATTGCCACAAACTTAGTGTCTTAAAATGAGAAGGATTTACTGTCTCTTGGTTTCCTGGGTCAGGGTTTCTGGGTCTGTGGCAGCTGCTCCTCTGCTGGCTGGGGCTGGTGCCTGGGCGGGACCTTGCCGAGGCCGGCTCCACCCGGCCTTCTGGTGGCCGCAAGAGTCCCATTTCCTGTGGCTGCGACCGAGGCTCCCGTTCTCTCACGGTCAGCTGGGGGCTCTTCTGAGCCTCTCGAGGCTGCCCCGGGTCCCCGGAAGCCCCTCCCAAGGGTACTTTTTGCCACCTGGCACTCTGCCGTCTTCCAGCCAGCGGGAGCACATTCTGCCACCGGGTCTGCAGCGTCAGGAGGACAGGACCTTGTAAGGGCCTGGTTAGGTTGGGCCACCCAGGACAGTCTTTCTTCTGATTAACCCAGAGTCAACGGATTTGGGGACCTTCGTTACATTTGCAGACTCCCGTTTGCCTTATGACATGGCCTGGTTTCCAGAGAGCCGTCCCGGCACATCTGTAGGCTCTGTCCTGACGAAGGGCGGTTAGTTCTGCAGGGCAGCGGGTGGGGTGGCTCGGGCTGGGGGCGCCGAAGGATTCTGCTGTCATGGTTGTTTCTGCGGATTTGTCAGTGAGCCGCTCCCTGATTGAGTGTCCAGGATTGTGTCTCACTGAGGGCCCCAGGGGTTGGGTTGTAGACGTTACTGGGGAAGTGGAGAATTAAGATTTAGGTCATTCACGTGCGCAGCCTGTTAATTTGCCTGACCTTCCGTTGGTGCCCGTCAGGATCAGCAAGCGGGCTAAGCACACGGCTAGCTCCCTGCTGCTTTGGATCGGGCGACTTTTCCCAGGGAAAGCCTGTCCCTTGTGGCTCTGCGTGTTAAGGGGTTCTGTTAGGTTCCCCTTCCCCTGGATGGCAGCAGCAGAGCCCTGGAAGATGGTTTCCTGATTCCTGTGTTTCTGAGGAGCAGCTCTCAGTGCGACTCCACAGCGGGTGACCTTGCTCTGTGGCCTTTGCTTGCAGGGCACGACCAGGAGCTGACGCACTGCTGCACCCACCCCACCCAGCGGCTCGTGGTGACCTCCTCTCGCGACACGACTTTCCGCCTGTGGGATTTCAGGGACCCTTCCATCCACTCCGTGAACGTTTTCCAGGGACACACAGAGTGAGTCTCAGTCGTTTAGACGTCTGTCC